>CAOKZL010001925.1:0-265613 GCA_948472985.1 Iguana delicatissima | reverse complement strand
TTTGAAAACCATCACTTATCCACCCTATGATACCGGCTTGGCTATAGAAGGAATGTATAGCATCCATCACATAGCTCTCATAATTCCTGTTACAACAATTTTGGATAAAAGCATCAGACAGGCTGTATTGTAGAGTCCATTGGCTGAGATCCTATACCTCCATCTGCATTGTTACATCAATAGGAATAGCAATGGAGGTGAAAGTGGTGATAAGGAAGGGAAGAAAGAGGCAGTGACAAGAGTATAAGTCTGGGTATTTCTGGAATGCCTGGCTACTAAAAGATTATCAGAGATCAGTCTTCTCTCCCCATCAACCCCACTTCCCTGCACAAATAGTAAGGAGTTAATGCTTCTTACATAATGAACTGTTATGCAAATAGAGTGCTGTTGGAGCATTCTGGCCACTAGATTAATGTGAGTTAGTGTGACTTTCTAAAACTGTTGTGGCTACTTTTAGCAAATTACAAAGACCTGAATCATATTGATAGTCTCAACTAGAGTACTCCTTGAATCAATGAGGGCCAAGATTCTACACCAAGGGGACAGAGTGTCATTTTACAGTCACAAAGTTATGTGATGATTGTGCATTAGTGAACTGCAACACTAGATATGCAAGTAAATGTGAAATGCAATGTTCAATGTGCATCTGCCAGTGCAATGCACATTTTGCCTCTGCATGACTCTGTTGCTTCAACCTGAATATGAATGCCACATTATGGCCAAAAAGGTACAACCACGTGCATTAGGAAACTTAAGCACATGTACCTCACAGGTTGCCAGCTGGGATATACATAAGGGGTACTAGATTTGTATATATATTGATTCACTACTCAACAGTGGATTCAATGGGTCTAGTCTTGTTGGGATTACTAGGAGGTTTCAAGCTGAAAAATCCTTGAACATTGCAAAGGAATATTGTAGTACCTTTGAAACTGAGAGAAAAAACTTGATAGTATAAGCTTTCATATACTAATGCCATTTCCACACTACACTGTTATAGTACTATTATTCCACTTTCAAAATCCTATGGAATCCTGGGGTTTGTAGTTTAGGGAGGGGTATTTAGAATTCTCAGCCAGAGTACTCTTTGGCCTCAATAAACTACAAACCCCAGAATTCCACAATATGTTGAAATTGGAATAATAGCACTATAACTGCGTCGTGTGAAAAGGCCCTAAGTGTATTTCATCACATGCAAGTATATGCATTTGATGAAGCAGACTTAGCTTACAAAAGCTTATGCTACCAACCTCTTTCAGTTTGTCTAAAAGGTGCTATAAGATCCCTTTGCATACTGATCCGGACTAACATGCCCATGTCTTTGATTTCAGCCCTTGAACTAGCTGCTGATGTGAATCCACACAGCAATTCTCCTTGGGGATCTGACTGTAAGGGTCATCCTGACATATGCTTGTACTTCACGTGTTAGAACTACATCATCTGCGAGAATAGCAGCAGTTTTTTTCAGCTGCCCTATTCATGCCAATTGCTGCTGCTTGCCCTGGCTCCTGTTCTTTCTTCCACCCAGCTGTGTCCAAAGGCCTATTCCGTGTCGAAGATTTTAGAGTACATAAACTTGGCCTGACCCTAACAGTACTCCCTCCTCCAATTGACCTTCTTGTTGTTGCTGTTGTTCTCCATGGTGGTCTTCAATTATTTGCACTTCTTCTTTTCTGTTTTGCACCTCTGTTCTGGCCTAATGGTTTGGGAATCTATAGCCTAGAACCAAGCTGGATAGTAATTGCTACCCCTTGGAGCCAATTAACTATGGAACAACTGACCAGCATCAATAAAAGGTCAGCAGCTGCAAGCAAGTTCCATAAGCCCCAATTTTGACTCCTGTGTTGCCAAGAAAAATGCTCATTAGTGTGTGTTTTTACTGCTGCATTACTTACTTTGGTAGACATATGGTTGCATCCTCTCTCTTTTTCTGATGATCATCAGGATAATTGAACTCCAGGCAAAGTGAAACTCTGCCCCTGTCTTCGAATCCAGCTTTTGTATCTTCTGCTTTCAGGACATCATGAATGTAATAAGACAACCATTAAATGGCATGGTGTTTGTTTAAAAATAGCCACAGTGAGAGAGGCTGTTGTCTGTAGTTGCTGCCTGATTGATCTTCCACTCTGGGTCATGACCCTCAAAAGTTGCAGCCTGCCCTAAGATGTGTGACATCAGTGACACTACAGGCAATTCCCCCCTTTTTCTTTGTGACATTGGATAAGAAAAGGGGGCACGTCATAGGAATCATTTCACACAGGTTTGGTTTTGTAGCGAAACCATTAATGATGCTCTGTAATGTCACAAAAGATAATATACCCAATATTTGAAACTGTCTTGAAACTAATTTGTTGATATCAGGAAAATGTGTTCAGACATTTTCTTGGAAAGAGCCTCACTCACCTACAGTATAGAGATGGTTTTTACAGTCCTGAGATTTGGCAGAAATAGACTAACTGACAGATGCTTTTTACAGAAGAATGAACTAGCTCTCATCAGTGAAGTAGGCTGGCAAGTAAATGGACATATTGTATTCTGCACTGGAAGCAGCACTGTGGTTTTATTAGGAGAGTAGGGACTCTAATGATAGTTTTTTTACTACATGGATGGAGCAAGAAAAAAGTTACATACAGTCAGTGACAAGAAGAAAAAAGTGCTTGGTGTGTCCTCCTGTGTAATGCAGAGGTTGTCCAAGTATTATCCTCCAGATGTTGTTAAGCTGCAACTCCCAGTGTGCCTTACCATTGGCTATGCTGGGTTGGGCTGATAGGAACTGATTTTGGGGGATATGGCTTCGGCTGATGGGAACTTTTCTGGGCACAACATGCATTGCGAGTCTCTTCAGTTCTTCTTATATGCTGATTTCATTCTGGTTTCATTTGGAGTTTCATACATTTTGTGGTAAGCTGCCATGAAATCCCTGGTGCAAAGCTTTAGTGTCTTTCTTATTGATCCTTGTGCAGGATGTTTGGATAATTAAGTGAAAGATTTTCCTCAGCCCCTTATACCTCATTTTATTTCTCTCCTTGGTTGGTTCTCTCTTTTGAAATCTCTTTCCTTCTGCCATCTTACTTTTCCCCTAGGGACAAAATGATGACTTCCCTGAATTTTTTTTCTTTTTTAATAAATCCCAGTCTGTTTTGAAAACCAGTGGTTCAAATAACGGGTTGGTCTATGATAAGTAAGATAATTAAACAATCCTAATTATTAATGTTGGTGGCAATTTATTAATTTCTCAGTTTGAAACATTTAATATGAAGTTGTTATTAAATGTCATCAAATCAACTTCAACTCATTGTGACTCTATGGCCCTTTTCACACGTTACCCGTTTGCACGGCTGGGAGGAGGTGTCTTGTGCGAAAAACCTCAGCAGCAATGCTGCCGCTTCCCTCCTGCTTTGTCCCGCAGCTCGCTTCCTGGTTGTGCGACCGTTGCGTCAGCGCCCCACCCCTTCCTACCACAGCACAACCTGGGAATTGCAGGCTAGCACTGAGGCAGGAAGCATGACCGGCCCACTCGTCCGACGTACTGCAGCGCAGGTAAGTGCACGAGGGCCCTGCGAGCATTGTGCGACCGCACAGTATTTTCGACTTAGAACCAAAAATAAAAAAATGTGTGCACGCCCTGCTTTTGGCTCGTGAGCGTCACGTGAATGGGAGTGTGTCGTACAGACCGACACTCCCATTTACGCAACGCTCAAGGGGCCCTTGTGCAAAAGAAACTGTGTGCAAAAAGGGCCTATGAATTAGAATTAGAGACTTCTAGGTCACCCAACAGGTGACCTAGACCTAGACCCAACATCAGTAGCCTTGTTCAGCTGCTTAGGGTTGTGGCTTTCTTGATTGAGTCTATCTGCCTGTAGTGGACTCAGGGGAAGCAAAATCCCTCTGGCAAAAACCCATTGGCAGAAGACTTGAAGAATCCTTATAAAAATTCTTTTATAAAATGCCCTTTTAAAAGTAACATTTGAAAGTAACAAAAAGCCCATTATTCTAATAATGCAGTGTGACTCTTATTTATAATATAATATTATTTTTGAAATGAAACTTTCTCATGGCCTTACCTCAAAACCTAACTAGTTACACATGAACAATGTTACTTATAACTCACTACTTCTGAGATTTAGAGATAGGACAGAGTACAGCCAGTTTGGAAGTTATTAGAACCAGAACTGCTCTATTATTCATTCAGTATTGTAGCAAGGAACTGCATTACTGAAAGTAATATATCTTTAAAAAAGCTTTAATGAATAACTTTTAAAAAGTAACTTTCCAAGCTGGACCTCTGTCCCTTTTGTGGAATTATCTCCTTGGGAGGCTTCCATTGACAAGAACATCACTAGTAGTAATTTTTCTTGGTGGACTCAGCACAGGAATAAATGGGGCCTTTCAGCTCAGACTTTCAGACCCATATTAGACCCCACTCTGATTTTATTTCAATCTGACACTGTATTGAGGAGTTAAAATAGTTTCATGCATTTCTTTCTCATCAAGAAATTGCCATACAATCTGTGTGTTCTGGCGGCGTGTTACCTCCTCATTATAGCATGTCTAAGTGTTACAACAGTTGCCAAGGATTAATTAAGGAATTGCATTCTTCATTGTGACCAGCAGTTTTACACCAGGAAAGAACTGTGATACAGCTGAAGCTGGAAAACACCAATTTCAATGTACAAATTGAAACTGCAATACTCATTTGCATTTTTTCAAGCAAACTCCCTTGCCCCTGATAAGGGTCCTCTACTTGTAATTGAAACTGAGAATATTATGAGTGGATTTTATAATGCGCATGAGACTACCGCTGTACTTTGGTAAATGGGAAAAACAAGTTTTAAGAAGAACACAAATGCATTTTATTTTGTTTCTCCATCCAAACAAAATGGTGTGGTTTTTTTTAATTTCCAGAAAGAACTGTGAGCCAATCGAAACACTCTTAATAAAAACTGAGCTTTATCTTCAAACATTAGCAGATGCAAATTGGAATGGATAAGCCACTTGCAGTTTGAAACCAGGAGAATTTACCCATCACTGGCAGGAAACTGGTCTACGGTGTAGTGGCAGAGAAGTAAGATGTCCTCAGGTCAAAGCTCCCTTCATCTCCCTTACTGACAATCATCAATCCTGAATGATCAAGATTCCCAGACAAATGTTGATAGGTGGGCTGCTGCTATATCAGACTTAGGAATCTATCAAAAATTACTCAATTAGGAATCTGGTTGATTGTGCTTCTTCAGTGAAAACTATATATATATCCCTGACACTAAATGGCCCTGGATGTAGCTACTTAAAAATCTCCTTCACCAGAATTCACCTGCCTAGAATTTAAGATCAGCCAGGGAAGGTCAGGAACTAGTTTGCAGAGTTATAATGCATGGCAAGGCTTTTTCAGCAATGGCACCTCCTACAATCATAGTATTAGAGTAATAAGAGACTGCAAGGTCCATCTGAACGCATTCCACCTTGTCAATACTCTTCTTGAATTGCGGTGCCCAGAACTGAACACGCTATTCCAGGTGAGACCTGACTAAAGTGGAATAGAGTGGCCCTACTAATTCCCTTGATCTGGACCCACACTCCTATTGATACAGTCTATGATTGCATTGGCTTTTTTGATTGCCACATCATACTGTTGATTCAGTGTTTAGCCTGTGTTTACTTCAAGTTTACCTCAGCTGGAAAATGTCCAAATGAGGAAGACAAAGATGATCAAAAGTTTGGAAACCAAGACCTATAAAGAACAACTTTGGGAGCTTGGTGTGTTTAGCTTGGGAAAGACAGGTGAAAGATGACATAATAGCCATCTATGTCATGTAAAAGATTATACAAGCTTGTTTTCAGCTCTTCCAGAGATTAGAACATGAACAAATGGATTCAAATGACAAGGAAAGAGGTTAAACATTAGGAATAACTTCTTGATTATAAGAGCTGTTTGAGAGTGGAATAGACTGACTCAAGGAGTGGTGAATTCTTGTTCTTTGGAGGGTTTAATCAGAGTTGGATGGCCATCTCTCAAGATTGCTTTCATTGTGCCTTCCTACATGGTAGTGGGTTGGATTACATGCCTCTAGTGGTCTCTTACATTTCTATGATTCTAAAGCCCTTTCTTCTGATTAGAGCTTACACTAGAATTACCAGAATCCCCCATTCTGCATGATGGAGTCCAAACAAAATGAACTTTTCCAAACTCTGGTCCTGATACTAACATGTGAGAACTGGCTGTGGATAATTGCTGGTGGATACTCAGAGTTCTCTCCATTATAATTGCTTTACATGTTCCAGATAAACTTGATTCCTTTTTCAGTGCATTCTCGTACATCTGTTAACATTCATCTGTTCAGTTTTCACCCTACCTTTCTCCCAAGAGGCTCAAAGAGACATACCTGTCTCTCTTGTTTCATCCGTGCAACAATCTTGTAAGATAGGATAGTCAGACATCTGAGGTTGTATGGCCATCTCTCAGGAATGTCTTAGTTGTGTATTCCTGTGTGGCAGGGGGTTAGACTAGATGGCCATTGAAGTCCCTTCTAGATTTAAAACTCCATGATTCTGTGATAAAAGCAGTTGTTTCTAGCTGAGCACACAGTTAGAATCCTGTGTCCAGAAAAAAGAGAATTATTATAAATTGGTTTGGAGATGGTACCTAACAGCATAAGGTTAAACCACATAGACAAGAATCATTCAAGGTTATGTTGGAGGGGTTGCCAAGAGATTGGCGCATATATCCATATGTGGTGGAATTGTGAAAGGGTACAGAAATTTTGGCAAATGGTGTTTAAAGAGATAACAGGAATTTATTTACAAATATGTTCGCGTATAACGTTATTATCTATATTTGATAAGGTTAATTGTACCCAGACAATGAAGGAGTTAATTACAAATTTATTAACTGCAGCAAGGTTAATTATATCAAGAAAATGGAAAACTCAAGAAGACTTTCAAATAAAGGATTGGTACAAAGAATTGTGGAAAATTGCGATCAGTGATAAGTTAACATGTCAAATTAAAGTTAAAAAAGGGATAATGAAAAGGAATGACTTTGAAGCACTATGGAAAATATTTGTGGAAAAGACTTTTAACAAAAGAGGGAAGTGTCATACCTCCACAAGAAGAATTACGATTTTGGAAAGCTGAGTAAGCTGAAATATAATTGGCTCTGGGAATGGGCTCACATTAAGGGTTAGAGATTATGGTTAATAATTGGATCATATATAGTATTAGCAATAGGTTAAATATAATCGAAAAGAATAGATTTAAGAATGAAATTATTATAGCAATAATGAGTATAAGAGAATGAGATTTAGATATATGAAATGAAAATATATAATCAAGATGATACATAATATGTTGAATAAGTATATGTTGATAAAGGATCTGGAGAGAAATAGTAACATAAGCTATTTGTGTTGCAATTTTTCTCTTTTTCACATTTATGTCATTCACGTGGTGTCTTTGTTTTATTCTCTTATGTATTGTTCTTTTTTCTTTATAATAAAAAACATTGTCCACAAAAAAGAAAAAAAAGAATCTTAAGTCCAGTGTTGGTGACTTCCTCTGGAAAAGGTATTTTAGAATTGGTAAAAGTTCCTAAAAAAGAAGGTAAAATTATGGTTTGGTATGGCTTCCTTGTAAACAAAGGTTACAATATTTGTGGCTGTAAACACAAGACCACACACAAACACACAAAAATGTATTTAGTTTGGGGCAAGAAGAGAGGGAATACATCTTAGGGATGCAGAAAATTATGAACAAAGTGGAAGTGGTACACAGCAAGAAGCATTTCTCCCTTTCTCATGGTTCTAAAATCTAAGGTTATCCGCTTAATCAAAATTGTGGAAGATTCAAAACAGAAAACAGCAAGTACTCCTTCATACTATGCATAATTAATGTATGGAATTTGCTGCCACAAAAGACAGTGATAGGATAGAACTTATTATGAATGATTGAGTTATCCGTGGCTATTAGTAATGATGCATGAATTCATATTCTTCATATCCTTTTCAGTATCAGAGGCAGTTTGCCTCTATGCAACGGCTGCTAGGAAGCAGGACAATACTGTTCCATTCATGTTCTACTTGTGGGCTTCATATTGGCAACTGATGTGCCATTGTGGTGTGAAAAGAACATTGGAGGAGATAGGATTTTGATCTGATTCAACATGTCCCTTCTTACATTCTTAAATCAGCAGCATCTAGTAGCTTCCAAACCAATGGGACAGTGAATTCTCTTGGGTGAACTTTTAAGGAATTATCCAGGTTTGTCTACTTTAACATTTGGACAAACAACTACAGTTGATTCCTCTGTTACCCCAAAAGGTGGGGAACGTTGAGGTCTTCCAGCAGTACCAGTGTCTCCTTAGGAAGATGGGGAATTATAGCTCAAAGGAGGCCTGAGAGAGGGATGTAACCACAGGACCTTTTTACCTGTATATACCAGTACGAATTGCAGGACACCAAGTGAGTGTCAAAAGAACATCTTTATTGGCAGAGTTCACACACACATACAAGCAGTAAAGCAGTCTCATGAACCACACAAGGCTAGTGAAGGTAAAGGAGAGAAAGGTAGGATAGCACAAGTTGTGGGGTGAAGTGGGTGATAATTACCATGCTAGAAGTGGAGGATAGAAGCAAAATGGCTCAAACATGAAAGTTTAAGGTAGCCCAGGGCATGAGAATCGAGGAGCAAATGGACAGGATGACAAATCTATGTGCATTCCTTTTTCTACCCTGAAGAAGAAAGTATTAACTGCTCTCTGGCAGAGTAAACAAAAGAGTCCAGAATGGACTAATGGTCTTAACTTCAGGTGACAAAGAACTGATGAGAGTCATGATAGTCTCTTAATGTCTGGGCAAGTGAGGGGAAAAATGAGAGCTTTGGTGGGAAGAAGCATTAGGGTTAGGGTTCTCTATTGAGGCAGTTTTGTTTGCCATTACACTTGATGGTTGTCCTTGATGGTTGAGTCATTGAGGGGATCATTGCAAGCTCATCAGTGCCAGGGCTTTCTGACTAATCCCTTTGAATTTACCACCTGGGCAGCTGAAGTCATCCATCTTAGCACAAAGCTTTCAGACAGAGTCCTTTTCTTCCACATGGTGTTCAGCCATAAGTGCAGGAATTATATTTATTTCATACCAATTAAACAATGTTTATATCCAACAATACTGTAATCACGGACTGGAGGTGTACGGCATGGTAACACCTCATTCACCAACATAGGACTCACCAGTCAAAACTTTCTTATCTCCATCCATTCTTTCTCCATCCAAAAGTCCAGAACTCTTTGTTGCTTGATGAATGCAGGAGATGCTACTTTCCAGTTCTCAGAGGGTTCCCAGTTCTCATAGAAGGATGCTTTGTGACTTTGAATGGAGAAGCCAAATTTAATAGACTTTTTTTTACTACCTTTGTCCCAATCAACTCATGGCCATGGAGTGTATAGCCTCACTTTTCTATCTATTCAACCTGTCTTCTATATCGGTGCTACTAAAAGTGGTGGTCCAGTGGGCATGGCCAGTTTGCAAAACATCAGTTGCTGGTCTGCAGTGAATTTCCAGGAAAGAAACAGCTGTAGCCAACAACTGTAGTGCCAGTTTTTTGCACATTGGTTTAAAAAAACAAAAACAAAAAACTGTCAGCCTCACACATCAGATAGCTTAAGAAGCATTGCTTGATACCAACTCAGAAAAATGTTGATGTTTTGACTTCAACATTATCACTTTCTTTTCTTTACCGTCTCTGCTCAATGGAAAAACATGAGCTTTGAAAGTCTGCATGATGTATTTTCTGTCTTTTGGTCAGCCTAATAAAGGTATTGCCACTACATGGACGTTGCATTTATTTTATGATCAACATAGCTACCCCTGCCTCCTTTCCTTTTTGTTGCATGTGCAGTGTAACATCTAAAGTAGCATTGCGTTTACAGATAATGTTCTTTCTCTCCTAAATATGGGCAAAACAAAAACAAAAATTGCAATGAAGTCACAACCATCCCAAGGGGGAGGTATTTGACACATGCAAGCACAAACACGCACAGACAAAGAAAAGCTCCAAAGTCTACACAGGACAGTGACATTTATTCAAGCCATGGTTTTCAAATTTAATTCCTGACACAAACAAAACCCTTTGTGTTTGCAGGACATGGCTTTGAAGCAGTCTGTTGGGATGGCGTCATCAAAGTGTGTTCTCTGGAAATGGGAAATTAACAAAGCAAAGCTTTATGTGTCAGCCTCTTGTGTCTTATAAATTACAGCTGTAGTCTGGAGAAAGATCTAAAACTGCTGCCTGGGTAACCTAATTTCATCACCTTACAGATCGCTTTTGTTGATAAGAGTGAGGGAAACCTCTCTAATTATGTGTGCACAGTTCAGGAGGCTGGTTTCTAAATACAATGGGAGCCTCAACATCTGACTGAAATGCAGATATTATTCTGAGATGAATGTCAGGATATTAAATTGGACTTTTAAAATGACTTCTTGTAGTAAAGGAGGGTGGGTGGGTCTAGAAATGGATGGCTCTGTTTGAATGATTTCAGATTTTTTGGGTGATTGAAAATTCTGTCTACAACTGTAGGTTTTCAAGTTGAAATGGTTGCTACTGATTTTTCTGTTTTACATTTAGCAGTCTTCAGGGCACACCTGCCTGATTTTTGGCTCAGCAGACTGCATCAATTCTGACTCTGGGAATATAAATCTTAACCTATTTCATCTTTGCATGCTGAATTGGAGTGTGCAGAAATCCTCCCCTCCCTGCAAGGTGATGAAGATTTTTGGGGGGGGGGAGGAGCAAGGGAGGTCTGCATTAGAGACAATATGTGCATTTCTGAGACATCAATTTTATTCATTTCTGTTAATGTATAAAATTAAAACCACCATAACTTCTATCTTGTTGCATGGACCATTAAAGATTAGAAAGACTGAGTTGCTTTTGTCTTTATGAGCAATGAGCTCCCCATCTCTTTTTGTTTACTGTTTGTAGCTAGCTAGCATTCTGTTTGTGCACACATAAGTTTTCCTTTTGCACGCATACAATCTTCTTTGGGTGCTGTGGATGTTGGTATTCCTTTCCTCCTTCCACAGTGCCCAAAACACAGTTACCATAGAGTCCCTGAAGCCCTTTTTCATTGCCATTCCATCCCTTGTTGAGGATTGGGAAGGATCAGAGAAGTGTCTGGCTATGCCCCTGTGGCCAAATGAAAAATAACTTACCTCTAGAGGACTCCAAATCATCTCAGCAGTGCTATAATCATCCTGCAACTGGCTCTGGGGACATACCCAAATACTTCCTGCCTGCCCTCCACATGACCACATGGTGGCTTTTCAAGACATGAATGGTAAATTCAGGGTGACAGTACTGGTTTATAGCTCAGCCAAGCACAAGTGTACATGTGGAACTATTGCAGTCTGAGTGTGTTTAGCCTCACAAAAAGAAAAGGGGTAGACTTCTTTGCCTGATTTATTCTGCAAAGCATTATTTTTTGTTTCAAATTCTCTGTGCCTTATTTTCATGATGGAGAGGAGATTTCTTGTGGATATTGGGGGATAATCAACATGCTTTTTCACAGTATCAAGGACTTCTGTCCATCATGAACAAGCCAATGGCAAAATTTATTTATATTCCTAGGCACTGCTACATTAAAAGGGGCCAGGGCCCATGGAGGACAATGGCTTCAGTGTGGCACAGTAAATCTGCTCCAGACCTTGGTTCAAATGTTAAAATAGCTATTCAAGGTGCTGAAATGGTTAAGGGGGTAGGATTTAGCACCTTGGACAACATCTTTAAAATTCATATTAAAACCTGGATTCACAAAGTGGCAATACTAATGATATGGGAACCCAGGGCACAGACCCATTGTCTGAGCTTCTATGCCACTGGCCCTTCCATGTTTCCCTGACCAGCTGCTCAGTTATACCATACTCCTATTTGATGGGAATTCCATCTCTCTCTTTTCATACTCAAGAACATAATAAAATGATCGACAGTCCTTTGGGCTTTCTTTCATTCTCTAATCATGTTTTCTTATAAACCAGGAATACATCAACCAAAATCCTATTGATGAGGTATGCCTGTGCATGTGCCTTTTTTGGACTTTGCAAAGGAGGCATTACTTCCTTGTGCAGTGCCTTTTCCAGGTAGCTTTTATATTCTTGGAGTGTGATGCTGTGGACATTTACTGGGCAGTGAGTGAGAACCAGAGATGCCCAGATAGCACCTGTGTGCTGTTCAGTAGCTGGGAAAAAGAAGCTGATGTTGCTGGAGATCCAGGAGATCAAATTTAGCTCTCTTTCCCTGAAAGCAGAACTTCAGCTGCATGCTGCCTTGTAACCCTTTGTCATCCCTGCCTTGCTAAGACCAGACAGTAAGTCCTGAGGATGTCTCCTACCATCTATCCCTTCCTTCTACAGGGCTCATTTACTAGGAACAAAAATGATGTAGAACCACTGGGTGGAGCATTATCATTTTTCCCTGTAATAGAAGGTCTTTGCCTTTTTTTTTTTTTTTAATAAAGTCCCATCCCTCAGTTTCTTATTAGAATACGTGTCATGATGGAAATCTGGCCTGAATGCAACGTGTCTCTGGAACTGCAGCACCAACATCACAGAACTTCTTTCTTTTCTTTGTGCAGCCTTTGGAGTGGCCCAAAATCTGGCTCACGGGAATCCAGGCTTTCAAGCAGGTTTTGGGTTGCACAAAGGGCTGTAGTGGGAAAGAGAGAGAAATGGCCCCTTTCCTGTTTTTTGCAATTCTGTCAGCAAATGCCCAGCCCTCAGTCTTGCCCTATGTTAGTAACATTCAGAAATCCATACTTTCTGCCAAAATTCAAACAGAGTGGAACCCAAGGGGTATTAGATTGTCAGGCCAATTATGTTGCATTTTCTCCAATAACATCTGTTGCCAAAGGGGGGGGGAGATTTGGACACTGTTCTGTTGGTTGTGAGCCACAGAAGAATTTTCAGCAAGAACAACAACACAAAGTAGCAATGCTAACTTGTTATACAAATCTACTCTTGGATCATTGCACTTTTTCTTCATTGCACTTTTAATCTTGATGGGTCCTTAATCCCACAGTGAAAATTGTGCTATGTACAGAGATGGATAAATCCAACATCCAACTTGTGAGGTATTGAAGTAAATAGATTTCTGTCCTGAATTTCCATCTGGCCTATTTGAAATGAGCACATTAGAGATGCCTCATTTAAGAGTCAATAAAAATTTGTTTTCTAAAGTATTGGTTTCAGGTAAAATGGCTTGAAAACAAATATCTGGAAACACTGTGCTCTTCACTTGCTTATAGTGGATTAGTTGACTTGTTATGTTAAAAAGAACAACAACTTTAGGTACAAGGCCACTGTTAATGGCAGTAATGTACTGACTGTAATCCTTAGTCTTATAAAGGAAAACTGTCAGAGATTCTCTGAAAACAGAATAAATCATTGGTTAAGCTGGAGACTTCAGTAAACTATGTGTAGTCTATTTTACTGTATTGATACTCTTCCATTGTGTGTGTGCGCGTGTGTGTGTGTCCATCCATCTTTCCTTTTGTGGTGCTTTTTCTATATATCTGCCCCATATGCACTTCCTGAGCCCCCCTTCTAAGCTGACTCCTCATGCAAGGAAATTCAACAATGCTGGAAAGTAGGTACTGTTTTTCTTTATTCATAGAATAGATTCTAAAGCAGATCCAAAGAACTTTATCTCAATCAGTCTGCTTAATGTTGCTTCTAAACTGTCCTTTAAATATCTACTATGTAAACTGAAATCTTGGTCTGTGAAAAGTTCAAACAGCTGAAGATTAAGCAGGATTCATAAAGGGTAAATCCGCAATAGATCATTTTTTTTAATTCTCCAAGGCACACCCCAAATGGTAAAAAAAACCCAGAGCTATTTATCACTTTTATGGACTGAAGTTGGCACACTTCAGCTCTGCCTTCATCTCTATAGGCAGGAGTCATCTGTGGCGAAAAGTTCACTATCACTATTTTGATAAAAGGCTTTTAGATTTAATACAAATGCTACATTCGAATACTTCTTTGAGACATATCTATATGTGTTATGTACTATACATTTCTATATATGATATTGTGATGGTCCATAGTAATAAACAATGAAGGTACAGACTTTTCTTGCAGTTGAAATCATATGAAGAGGGAAGTGGAGATGAGCATATTGGTTCTGTCCACCAAATTACATCTTCTGACTCATTCCT
Organism: Iguana delicatissima; assembly: GCA_948472985.1. NCBI lineage: Eukaryota > Metazoa > Chordata > Lepidosauria > Squamata > Iguanidae > Iguana > Iguana delicatissima. The sequence goes on along the minus strand of CAOKZL010001925.1, from coordinate 251,413 downwards.
GTAGCAATCCACATGTTGAAAGGTTTCTTGGAAACAGAACCATGCTTGCACAAATAACTATGTATCTGTGGGGGGAGAAGAAGGAAAGACAGATAGCTAGGCTTTCTTGGAATACTCCCATTTTTCTGCTCCATTGCTTGCTTTCCAATGGACTGATATCACCATATCTGATTTCATTTCCTTCATTCATCTTTCCTTGCAGTCTTTGGCCATTTCTGCACTACACTGTTATAGTATGATTATTCTATTTTCAACAACCTGTGGAATCCTAGAGTTTGTAATTTACTGAGGTAGCCCTCCCTAAATTAGAATAGAAGTAGAATAATAGCACTATAACAGTGTAGTGTGGAAATGGCTTTTGTCTTAGCCATATAGCCATTACTAGAAGATCCCATCCTTCTTGATCTATCAGACATGTAATGTTCATAATAACTGCTTTTTTTCATGCCATGTCCTATCTGGAGGATACCTCCTCAGATGAGGAAAGGGAAAAGATGATCCCAGATAACAGGCTCCAGTAAGGGCCAGAGTAGTCTGACAGTCTTGCCCTGGAACCAGAGTCTGAACCAGCACGTGCTGACCCTGAAGAGAAGAGGCTAAACTATACATCCCTGAGAATGTCACAAAACAAAATGACAGCAACAAAAAGACTGGCAAGGGTTTGGCCTGCCTTCAAAGGAAAATGTTGGGATAATGAGGCCAGGTTTGCTGAGTTATAGCTGACTATACATTACCACAGCCCAAGGCTATGTCTATATTGCAGAGGAACAGCTTCACTATCTTTGGCATTGTGGTGATCCCTGCGTTCTAAGCTCTTGAACCTTACTTTGTTTTTGGATTCTTCTCTTTGATTGCTCCCTGCTTAACTTTTGACCCTGTTTGGGCTGTTTTTTGCACTTAGACCTGTCAAGGTCAGAGACCCGAGGAGCAAGCCAGCCCAGAGAATGGAGTGGGAGAGATAGCAGAGTCCCACTAGAAGGAGTCAAAGCAAGCAAAAACTCAAAGGCAATCCTCCATTTACCTAAGCCTGAGTGACAAGCAAAAGCCATAGTCAGAGTCCACAATCCAGGGGTCAGGAGCCAAGAAATCAATCCAAGGTATCAGGATCCAGGTGCTGGAGCAAGGAACAGGCAAGGAAAGGACTTATAGAGAGCTTGCCACAAGCAAAGGAAAGCTTCCAGGCAGGCAATTATATAGCCCAAGGCACAGGTGTGGCCAGTCACCGCTTCTTGAACTTAATCAAGGAAGCCTCCCTTTGCTCAGCTCCCTTGATTGTGGGCTGATTGAAGCAGGCCCCAAAGCATCTTCGGGATCACAGCTGAATCCCTGTTGCCCTAAAGGAGCAGGCAGAGGAACGCCCGTGCCTGCTTGGTCCACAGCAGCAGGGGGAGCTCTTGAGCTGCAGGATTCATCTCCAGCCAGAGCCACAGGGACCAACAGCTGCTGCTCATCATCAGCAACTTCGACAGGGCTTCAGTTACAAGACCCTGGACTGCTTCAACCACTTATTTGCTCTTTCAGATTAACTGTGTATGGCCCAGACTGCTTTGATTCCCTTTTTGTTCTCAAGCTAAGGGTGCACTCTCCTGGCCACTAGCCACCCTAAAATAGGTCAAAATAGTCTTTGATATTGACTTTAATTTGCAAGCTCCAGACAAAGCCAACAGGATTAATGTCTGCAGCAAAAAGGCTTTCCCCCCCCCTCTCATGTAGGCTCTCTGCACAATTTGGAATCCTGATTTACTGGGTTTTAAATTGCTAAAGAAGATGACACTAGTAGAGCCAGCTACCCTCTTGTACCCTGCAAACAATTAATCTCAACATGATGGGTTACAGATATGCATGACAAAGAAGGATGAAAATCTTTGCTTATATCAGTCGCATGCAAGAATGAAGCATTTCAAAAGTTTTCTCCCTACTTAGTGACATTATGAGAGTTTTTCATCATTTTTGATGACTTTTTGATTTTGGAAAATTTTCACAAAAAAGGTCACTGTTTATATATTGTGGATAACAAATTAATGCACCAGTTTTCAAGACTGAATGATATGGAGCTGTCAGAGAATAGCCAGGAACTTGGAAATAAGGGTCAAGTCAGAAATTTGGAGCCAAGGGATTGAGTCAGAAGTCCAAGTGAGGAGCATGCATAAGTTAAGAAAACCTTGATGTTCAGGCTTGGTCTTAAACCATTGGGAATCTTTTGCTCAATGAACACCCTTCAGTGGTTCTCAACCTGTGAGTCCCCAGATGTTTTTGGACTTCAGCTGCTAGAAGCCCTGAGCATTGACCATAGTGGCTGGGCCTTCTGGGATCTGAAGTCCACAAACATCTGGGGACCCACAGGTTGAGAACCACTGCAGATGTAGGTAGTAAGTCTAGATCCTGAGAATATTCTGGTGGCAGAAAGACCATAAAAACTGAAATTGTTTGCAACATGGAGGCTCTATACACAGTACCAAAACTTTTGGACATCAGAACTCTACCTTTTTCATCTGCCACATCATTCTCCTTGTACCATGGTTCCCAGAACAAAAGGTTGAGCTAATGTGAATCCCATTGGCTTCAGTGGGACATTTTTATGATTATCCAGATTATGGTTTTTGCTCAGTACTTTCTTAAATGAATTTCATCTGCCAGATATTCTAGTAAGATGGACTTGCCCAGTCTTCCAAGAATATGTGTTTTCTGATAATAAATTACTGATATCTCAGGATTTCAAAGCTGCAAAACAATAATTAAGCATGTAATATTAAAGTGGGGGAGAGAGGCATTATTTATTTTATCTATGAAATAGGTGGTGAGGATGAACTTAATTGGGAAGGCTTGCCAAAATAGGGCTATTATTTAACATGTACATTATTATTGTTGTTATTATTATTATTTTGTTAGATGCCCAATATCAGAGGAAGAACTATTTCATGTAGTATGTGCTACCACTTTATAGGCCCTGCTTTGAATTGTTGTAGAACAGAGTGCAGAAGCCAGGGATTTGGCCAGAAATAAATGACTTCAAGGATCACAGTGTGACCAAACTTATTACATTATTAATGAAATCAAATTAAGACTATAGTAAGATATTGGACACAGACTCTCATCTCTCAGCTACTCCAGATACCTCTCAAACAAACACTTCAGATGTAGTTAAGTGTGTGTTTGTGTGTGACTGTGTGTTCAGCTCTTGAAAGAACATTTATGAAGCAATGCTGACATAATTTTTAGACCTAGATAAATATCCTATCATGAGCCAGCATGGTGTAGTAGTTCAAGCACTGGACTACAACCCTGGAGAACAGAGTTCGATTCCCCGCTCAGCCATGAAAACCCAGTGGGTGAAGTTAGATGTGATATACACTCTAAGCCCCAAGAAAACCCCATGATAGGTTTGTCTTAGGGTCACCATAAGTTGGAAATAACTTGAAGGTACACAACGACAACAATAACAACAACAACAACAACAACAGGTGTCCTGCCCACCTTCATGGACCAACAAAAATTTTTTCCCCTTTGGTTTGGTCGATTGTTTATGGAATTTTTGTGAAATAGATTTTAAAGATTATAAGGTCTATCGGCCATACTTCTGTTATGTTCAAATCAAATCCATCAATACCAACTCAGGCAATGTAAGCAATTTTCATAGAGGGTCTGTAAGGGAGAAATTAATTTCTCAGACAGCTAGGTCCCATTTTTTAGAGACTGTAAAAACAGATCTGTAGAGGTAGCGTACTTTATCTGTATGAATAAGCATACAGATTTGGTTCCTTTGTTTCCATGGGTGCTGGCCTCAACTAGTGTAAGAGCTATGTTCTACCTTACCATTAAGCAGAGGGAGGAAATGTCCTCAAGTAGCAGCTACTGGGAGTCATCAGTGGAAGCCTCCCTAGCCTTTCGATCTGAGCCCCCTGGCCATTCCTTTTAGTTGGAAGAGAGAAGTTTTTGTGCCACAGTGTCTCTTCTGCACTTTCTAAGCTGGCTTACTGTGAGTAAATATGCAAGGAAACACATTCTTCTATGCTAATGTTGAAAGTAAAATTCCACTGCCAGTCCAGTTTCCTATTGTACATAAAGTCCATGTTTATGCAGTGGGGGCAATAGCATCTTGTCTTTTGCCTTAGGCAGCAAAATGTTCTTAGTCGGCACTGCTTCTCTTCTTTGGCCTCAGCACATCTTTCCCTAGCATCTGAAAAGTGGGCTTACATGATTACCAGTGCAAAAATAGGAGAGTTGAGTAACTGCTAAGGCCTTGTGGACCACTGTAATAGGATGAAACCCCACATCAAACAATTTTGCTGTGTTTCCTGCACTGTCATCAGAGTGAGAAGTGGAAATTGCTCCTTTGGAGAGCACCTACCAGAAGCTCTCCATTGCTGTCAGCTATTATAGGCAGAATTATGAGCAGCTGAAAGACATTTCTTGTGGTACAGTGCGGTGACAGTCATTGGGTTAGACGGCTTTAGAAAAGGATGATTAAACACATTCCTTGAGATCTTTTCATGACTATTAGCCATAAAAAGAGTGCAGTCCAAATTGGTGGAGATGGCTACGAGTCAGCTAAGACAACCCTAGGCCAGCTGAAGCTGTGATGAATGAAAACTACACCCAGCTTAGGGATGTTGGAAATTCCGTAGGACTACTCATGTCTTGCCCTAATTTTGGAAGCATTAGACCTTTCCACACTACACTGTTATAGTGCTGTTGTTCCCCTTTCAACATCCTATGGAATCCTGGGATTGGCAATTTAGGGAGGGGTATTTAGAATTCTTAGCCAGAGAGCTCTTTGGCCTCAGTAAACTACAAACCCCAGAATTCCACAGCATGTTGAAAGCAGAATAATAGCACTATATCAGTGTAGTCCAGAAAGGCCCATTGTGTCTGTGCCCCTGAGATTCAGGAGGCTCTGCTGTGGCATAACTCAGCCCTTTCCTTGCAGCACCCCTTCTCCATCCTCCCTCCCTCCTTTTTTTGGCCTCTTCTGCCAAAATCTTAGCAGATAGTTCTGTTGGCTCTAAGGATGTAATTATTTGTTAATTTTCTTCTCTGCAGAAGCAAGGAGTAAATTTAGCAATTTAGCAATTTTACTTTCACTGTGAAAAACTTTTTGAGAACTGTGCAGTTTTTGAAATCTGTTAGTAGCTGGATGATACTTATTCTGCTTGTTTAAAATACATGTGGTTGTTCTGCACAGAAATCAACTGCATATTCTGTGCAGAACAGAAAGTACATAAAACAGAAAATATTGTTCTGTGCACAGAAAAAAAAAACCATTTTTTTCTGCACAGAAGTATTGTTTTCAGTGCAGGAAAATTCTGTTTCTAATATGAAATGATCACATGCATTGAAGCCTGCTGATAAACAAAGTTTGACAGTCACCAGTTTCAGCTGTATTTTCTTTCAGAAAGAACATTCAAGATCAGTGTGTTGCCTGAATCTGGCTGTATCAGAGTCTCATCAGCCTTCCTTTGTGCACAGCCATGGTGCAAACAGGCACTACAAAGTATGTTATTTTGGAAGCAAGACAATCAATGCAGTTCCATGGAGCATAGCAGGGTGTGTGTATGTACACATGGCTCAATTTTCTACTTCAAACGATAAAGGAACTTCATTGTTTGCTCTGACAGCAGGTTGCCTTGGAAAATTGTCGTTGTAAAAATTCTCTGTATGTAGCAGGGCTCATGTTTGCCCTAGGGATTGAAGTGTGCATCAGACAGGTAACCTTCTATTTCTGCATACACTGAGTTTCCAGAACCCCCATTTCGGTGGTAGATGTATGATAGAAATAGAAAGTATCACTTGTACAGATGTACATGTAGCGGCAGAGGTAAGTTTCAAAGTAAAGATCTTTACCAGGATGGCCTCTGCAGTGAAATCCAGCAGACAGTCCAAAAGGGTAGGTGTCGATGTCGTCCTAAAACAATTTCCAGCAATTTTGACCTATACTAGGGATAGGTCTTTTGTAAAGTCACCACCAAATATTGTGGGAATAGTACTTAACAGTACATCATTGCTGGGAATATCAGTTCCTCCTTCAGTTACAAGGTTGGGATTAGAGCCCAAACAGTTTCGAATTAACAAACTATTTAATGGCTAATCTTTTTTAAAAAATGAAACTTTAGTACTATATGTGATTTTAATTAACTTTTGTTAATTAACTTTTGTTAATTCCTATACTGTAAGCTGTTTTGGGTCACGTATTGGGGAAAATGTGGGATATAAATGAAATAAACAAACTCAGGGAGAACAGGAAAGTTCAAAGCAGGTAACAGATGATGTCTCAGTCCTTACTAATCACAAAGTCCTAGGGTTTCAATCTGGTACGCCTTGAGTCCATTGAGTGCTTCTCAGGCTATCTGATTTGGAGAACCAGCAATGATTGTTTTCCAACAGGCTAGAGACTGGAACTAAATTTATGCCTATAGGCTACAATTGTTTCTACCTGGAAACTTGCCATGGACTGGCAGGTAACAGCTCATGGACCAGCACTAGTCCAGAGACCACCACTTTGAGTAGTACTGCATTAGACCACCATGTTTGTGCATATATCTGAACCACAAGCCACTTTGTTTGTAAAGTGCATGCAAGTGATCATCACTTGAACAAAAAGATAGAATGGCTGGTAGAATTTCATGACTACAATAGCCAAGTTGATACCAAGTGCTTTCTTATTAAGTACCAATGAAACTGGTACTTATTTTCCCCTTTCCTTCTCCCACTATGTACCTCTGTGGTGTTTAAAAAAAAAAACTTGTCCCAGAGGATTTTCTAGCAGGCTATTGTCTTAAAAAGGTACAAAGTTGGCTGTAGGAAGGGGAGGGCAATGCAGATGATGACAGAAGTGAGGAGATCCAGTGGAAGTACTGGCATCCTATTACATCATCTTAAAACAACTTACAATCATGTAAAGTTGAACTGCATCATTGCACAATGTTTATATTCTTAGGAGGGGAGCAGAAACATATCTACATTTCTGAGACCATTGCATAAGCTGAGCCACTGTAGTACTACAGCTTATTTTGTGTCTTGGGACCCATTGCACAATAGACATCATCATGTTATGGGTCCTGTTGCACAACAGGGGTCCTATTTTGTAAGAGAACACTGTACAAGACACAACATTGTCACAATTCATTAGAAAGTTTATGTATCCTCTGCAAATTTATAGATATGTCAGTGAAAACATTTGACTTGTAGCCTCCGGTAGAGGATCTCAGCCAATATAATAAGTAAAAATGGCTGTGTTTGCTTGTATTGTTTTTATTTTATTTTTTTAAAAAAAATAAACAGCAGTTTTTATTTCCACCTGGTCCAGGTCTTTTGTAAAGTCAGCAGACCTTGGTCTCTCAGAACTTGAGAAGTCCTCCTTCTCTCAAGTCCAAGCCATCTCAAATCTAAGCCTTCTCCAAGTCTTTGGATTGCAGCAGGGATCTAATATATAAAACTCAAAGTTTGTCTGTGTCAGGAGAAGATCTGACCTCATATGATTGGCTGTGTCAGGTGAAGACCTCGTATATTGGCTACCAAAGAAGATTCTATGGAATCCTGGGGTTTGCAGTTTAAGGAGGGGCCTTTAGAATTCTCAGAGAGCTCTTGGGCCTATCTTGAATGGGCCAGTTGCTGTGGAGACAAGACCTAGGAGCAAGGGAGAGGGGAGTGTATTCCCTCAGGAACCCAACTTTGTATGTTAATAACTCTGAATACAGATTGGACTGGGGAATATGGGGGAAAGTTACAGGTACTGAACAACACAGTTTGGGGAATTAGAGACACAGGATCTCAAATCTTTCTACCAAGTACTACCTACCAGAAAATAAAACCCGGGCAACACCAGGTATATACGCTAGTAGCTTATTAAAGAAAATGCATGACTACTGGGGAGATCCATTTCTTCTGCTAATGTGAGGATTGCAGCTACATTCAGAAGGAAGTCCTTTCTTGTGGTGAAGGTAGGACTTACCCATGGCCTCAGGAGTGAATGAAAGACAGCTGCTGCCTCAGGTAAAGCCTCTGCAGGAAAGAGGAGCCAAGAGACTGATAAAAGATCACTGATGATTCTGAAGGGAAGGACATGGGAGGTATAAGTTGCAAGACAACAGAAGTGATGCTACCTCTGCTTTTGGACTAAGGGAATGGATAACCATCAGCTCAGGACTTATGTAGGAGCTTGCTTGTTGCCTTATCTAAATGATAGAATTGGGAGTATACTTGGGAAAGTCTTCAGCAGTGAGAGACTTAGAATAGGAGCTGGGAGAGAAGGTCCTTTTTAAAAAGGAAGCCAGAGAAGTTGTTAAGTCAATGGGAATAGTGGAGTGGCTAATTCTAAATACCTTTTCTCATCCTCTCAGTCACTTTTTCCACTACTCATTCAGTTGTGTTTTAGTGTGATTCCTGAGTCTTTAAACCTCCCAGTTTATCCCTCCTTCAGCTTCCCTTGCTACAGCCACTTATTGATGCCCTGCCAAGATCTGTATCTTGAAACAGCTTGCCTACAAACCACGAGGTTACTTTTACCAGTTCCTCATTCAAATGTCTATCTGAGGACCCTAGAAACTTAAAATAACTATTATCTCTGACAAACTGAAAACTGGAGGGAATATATCTTTATTTGGTTGTACAGAAGGGGAAATTCCAAAAGGTACTGTATGCCATGCAACCAGAAAACAAGCCACATGTGATGAAATTCTCTCTTCCACACAGCCATTAAAGGTTCAGTAACTTTCTCAGTTTTTAATCCTGCAACCCTATCTGGTACTCAGCTTGACTGAATGGTCATGCAACTGGGATGGGTGTCGATGTGCATCTTCTAATGAAGGGTACAACCTCTTTGACACCAGCTAATCAATAAGTCCCAGGGCTTTGACTCTACAAATCTTGACTCATCTATACCAGTGTGTATATCTCATTTCTTGCAGAGTGAACAATAACTCTCCATTTTGCAAACTTTTATAATTGGACAGTGGAGTGTCATAGGACTAAAAGGGGCTTTAGCTTCACCACTAGCTCACATAGTAATATCAACTGAACTCTGACCAAAACTCCCATTGTTGTGATATGCTGCCCAAATTGTTCTTACTTGAAAAATTGGCCCAAGATTTCTTATGACCCTAAATACAGTATTATGTGCAGACTAATACCTAGGATTTCTTACAGTGTGAGAAGAAAGTTGATGAGATCTCCAATCTTGGAACTCTTTTAAATCACACATTACTTCTATGTACACCACTGAGGACTTGGAGAAAATTTTGTTAGCCTGAATGTCATTGTTTGCCCTAATTTGCACTTTCTGGACGAGGGCTGGAACCCAATTATTCTGGGCAGTGAGCACCTCTCAGAATTGCAGACAGGATTTCTTGATTCAAACATGGTTTTTAAAAAACTGTACTAGGAAATGTTGCATGAAAGAAAGCACATGGGAAAATATATGCACAAGTTTGTATTGTTTAAAAAAAACACCACAAACTGATTTATATATTTGGAAAAAACAGACCTGGGACAGAACACATGCAAGATACATGCTATCCATCTCAAGTGCTCTTGAGACACAGGTTCAAATCTCCAATGAGCCAAGAAAATAATTCAGAGACTTTGAGTCTCTCACTACGGGCCTTTCCACACTACACTGTTATAGTGCTATTATTTCATTTTCAACATCCTGTGAATTCTGAGGTTTGTAGTTTACTGAGGCCAAAGAGCTCCCTGACTGGGAAATCTAAATGCCCCTCCCCAAACTGCAAATCCCAGGATTCCTTAGGATGTTGAAAGTGAACTAATAGCACTGTAACAGTATAGTGTGAAAATGGCCTCAGTCTCAACCTTATACAACTCAGGGAGTTATTGGGAGAATAAACTGAGGTGGAAGAGAGGCATATTAATCCACCTTAAACTCATTGGAGGAAATGTGCGATATGAATGGATATAAAAGTAGAATAAAATGACTATGTTGATTTTTCCCTGCATGGTCAAACCAGTTTTGATGGCCTTGACCAGCCTTCTTGCTGCCTTCAAGCCAGACATTCCCTCTGCTTTTCTGAAGGTTTTATAAATACTTGATGGATTTAAAAAAAACCAAAAAACCAAAAAAATCTGGTTCTCCTTTAGAGACTCTTTCTTGATGCCCTGGAGTGTTTATAAATACCATTCTGCTTCTTGCCAAGGCTGTTCTTCAATTTCTATTACAAGAGATAGTGGCCAGCTTATCATTTTGAATCTCCTTCTTTGTCTTGCAAGGAAAGCAGGAGCTTAATCAGCTTCCAAAGTAATCACACGTTTTAATTTTCTTTAAGCTGAAAACGTCCTTTAGCAGGGAAATTACAGGGATAAAATCTCAATTAGATTAAAGCAACAAGGTCTTTTGTTTCACTAATTTCATTATGGTCTACGTTATTGTTACATATTTTAAAAGCTTTCTAATTGTTTGCCATTGCTTCATTCATATGTGTGTGTGTGTGTGTGCGTGCACCCCTGGCTTTGTGTGTGTGCCTCATTTGTGCACATGCATATTATATGCTCATATAATATGAAGCTGAGGAGAACTCTAATTTGTAGCTCCACAGGAAGTTTTAGTTTGGTAGAACTGTTCTAATTATCATTTTATATATCCTATGGAGGAGAGCCACAGTTGATGTAGTGATTTAAATGATGGACTACGATTCAGGAAAATCAGGGTTTGAATTCCCATTTTGCCATGGGAACTTACTAGGTGACCTTGAGCAAGTCACACTTCCTCAGCTGTTACCAGGCCACACACCCCTACTCCACAATCTGGTTTAATTCATAGAATCATAGAGTGTCCAACCCCCTGCAATGCAGGAACACACATCAAAGCATTCCTGACAAATGGCCATCCAGCCTCTACTTAAAAACCTCCAAAGAAGGAGACTCCACCATACTCCGAGGCAGGATATCCCACTGCCAGACAGCTCTGACCATCAGAAAGTTCTTCCTGAGGTTTAAGTGGAACCTCTTTTCCTGCAGTTTGAATCCAATTGGCAAAATATTTAATTGGCGTGAAATATAAAATATCCTACTATGACTGGGAGCTTGTTGGCAAAGAGAAACTGGCTGCACATTAATGTTGGAAAACTACAGTCAGCCCTCCACATTTGTGGGTTTCATTTTTGCAGATTTGATTATTCATGGATTATTTATTGTCAGCTCTGCTGCCTCCCTATGCCATTTTTAATAGGAACTGCAAACCTTGTGAGACTGAGAAACTGTGAACGCGACTACTAAGTCCTTATCAAAAATGGTGCGGGGCAGCAGTGGAGGTGGCAGTAAGCCCTACTAGCCACCCACTTCTGCCTTATGAAGGAACCCTGATGCTTCAAAGGAATCCACATTGGGTTGAATATGGTGATCATACTTTATTTGTGTGTTAAATATGGTTTGGCAGGGCGTAGAGTTATTCATATTTTTTTTACTTTCACAAGGGTCCTGTGTCCCTAATCCTAGCGAATGTAGAGGGATGACTCTAGGTCAGATTGAGACCTCAGGACATGACTAGGTCATAATCAGGGAAACTCCAGAGATAATGGACTGGCAGGTGACTTGACCTTTTGAAAAAATAGTGCCTGAAACCACTTCCACAGAATGACAGATTGTCTTCAACCTTCTCCCTTTATCCACACAAACTCTCCTTTTGTTCCCTTACAAGTCCCACCATGAAGGAACTGTCATGTCAGTCCCTTTTTCACCTAATGCTAAGGATATTAGCTCATTCTGGACCCCAATGTCCACTATACCAACCCCATTGATTACTCTGCCAGAGAGCCATTAACACATTTCCCCTCAGGGTGGAAAAAGAGCATTTAAATCTTGGCTCTGAGCCAACCAACTTGCAGTATGGTAGTATTTCTGCATGCTGGCCACCACTCAGCCACTGTGATTTCCTCATTGTACTACCCTTGGGCTCTTAGTCTAAGCCACATCACTTTGTTTCTTCAGTCGGTGCTGTCTAGCAGTGGAATATGCTGCCTTGGAGTGCGGTAGAGTCTCCTTCTTTGGAGGTTTTTAAGCAGAGGCTGGATGGCCATCTGTTGGGAATGCTTTGATGTGTGTTCCTGCATAGCAGGGGGTTGGACTGGATCGCCCTGGGGTCTCTTCCCATTCTATGATTCTATGATTATGAGTGGACCCCTGAGTCACCCACATTTTGGGATAACACAGCCTCAGAGGAAGGCAAAAAACTACCTCTGAATAAACTTTGCCAAGAAAACCTCATGATAAGTTCCAGTTGGGTTTTGAGAAGATAGTGCCAAAATTCTGGACTTTTTTTTAAATAAACAAATGTGGGAGAAACAGATTGATGGATTTGTTCATCCAGGCCCAGGTTTGAAATGTCTATATCTTAAAAACCTGCCTTTAGATCAGTGGTTCTCAACCTGTGGGTCCCCAGATGTTTGTGGAATTCAGCTCCCAGAAGCCCTGAGCATTGACCATAGTGGCTGGGGCTTCTGGGAGCTGAAGTCCATGAACATCTGGGGACCCACAGGTTGAGAACCACTGCTTTAGATCCTTATGTATTCAGCCAAGGCTGTGGGGCTAAATGAGGATCATATGTCTCCCCCTACCCAACAGACTCCTCGTCTTTGACAACTATACGGCAGGCACATCCAACATGGTCCTTTCTTGTGAGGAAGAAGCATGTTGGTTACCACTAACTAGAGGAGATGCATTCAATGGTTTGTTGAATGATAAGCCAATGTGCAGGTAAACCCCACTGATTTCCTGGCTCTACACTAGTGAGGATTAATAAGGGATTTCAGCCTCTGGCAACCAATTTTGTCTGTTCTTGAGGTCTGAGAAGTTCACTTATATTCATTTTGTTAAGAATTTACCAAAATATGCAAATATTTTCACAATTAGGAACCTAAAAAACATTATAGTTTGAGAGAATGCGGAAGAAAGAAAAGGCAACAGATTCCTCCTGGTCTTAAGTAATTCAGATACTATTCTTAGGTCTTCATCTAATTAGGGTTGCTATGATGGTAGCCTGTTCTTAGAGCATCCCTCTTATGAAGCTGAAACCAACATGATTTCATAGAACTATTTCCTGTTGTCCGCCACAGCATACCTTTATCATCAGACATATGGCTGTTCCTAATGAACTGTCTGGATGGGATGAAGAGGAGTGAAGAAAAGGAAAAGTATCCTGGGGCATTAAAAAAAACAACACATTTTTGTTGTTGTGTGCCTTCAAGTCATTTTCAACTTGTGGCAACCCTAAGGCAAACCTATCATGGGATTTTCTGGGATGAGGGTGTATGATGCACCCAAGATTACCCAGTGGGTTACCATGACAGAGTGGTCTCCAGGGTGATAGTCCAATACTCAAATTACAACACCATGCTGGCTCTCTAAAAATGTATACAGTTTCTCAAATGATGTTATTCATTCATGGGTTAGCCTCAGTTTTGTTCTTTTGGTGACTCTAAAAAGAATCAGGAAGTTTTATAAACTGAGCTCATATTCTTCCACTGAACTTTGGCTCCACATGAATATCCCTTTGATACTTGCCAAAAGGAAACAACAAAGGTCTTATCGTGGTTGTTTATTCCATCTCCTCCTGTGGCTGCATATGTGGAAAGTGGGGAAGAAGCTCTGGCTTATAGTATTGTTTTCTCTCCTTTTCCCACCTGAAGTTATATTTTGAGTCTTGTTCTTGTCCTTTTACCTAGCCATATAAATTTTGATATTTCCTTTTCCCAGTCTCTAAATATTTTTCCATTTCCAATTATTGGCAAATTTTGAAACAGGAACATCATTTTTGGTAGTAATGTCATTTTAAAAGCATTTATCCTTCCCAAGAAAGAAAGATGCAATTTGCTCCATTTCTCCATTTCTTTTTTCTATTCTTTCCAGACTATTTCATAATTATTTCCGAACAATTCTTGATTCTTCTTTGTCTCATGAATTTCTTAGAATTTTATCTTATTAGGGGATTGGAAACCTGATATTTCCTCTAATTCAATTTGTCCCTTTTTCAACATATTCATAGTCAACATCATTGCCTTCTCTTTAGTTATCCTATATCCAGCTACCTTTCCAAATTCTGTAAGACACTCTTGCAATTTCTGCATTGATTCTCTTGGTTCTTCCAAAAAAAAAATTACATCATCTGCGAAAGCTGTCATCAGGACTCTTAAAGAGAAGATTGGAATCAGGCATTGGAAATGACATTTCAGGTGAGGGCATATCCATAGCTCTCTGCAAGAACACTATCCAGAAATGCATGTATTTGGGGAGAAAAAGTATATAAAATAACATATGGGGGAAGGGAAGGAAGAGTATGTGCAGTTTAAATGCATTTTTGTTGAAGTTTAAAGTATTTTTCAAGGGAAATAACAGATCAGATCTATCCTTGAATCTATCCAAAATTGACATGGAACAGAAATTGATTGATCTTTAATTTCTTGTCATCTGTGTTTCATGATCTGGCCTCTCAAAATTCTCATTTCTAATATCTGCACTTAATACAAGCTATATTCTACAACCAGGGATATAGATGGTAAGCTGCTCATAGGTGATGTATGGCTTTTTTTTCTGTCTCCCCCTTTCCTTCTTCTCCCCTTCATTGTGAATATATTTTTTGAAGAGAATATATGTTTTGAAGGAATTTTCCCACAGGAAACAGACTAGACTTTTCCTGTGGGAAAATCATCACTCAGCATTCTGCACTTGAATTTATAGGAGCAATAACTCAAGCAAGCCAATGTTTCAATTAAGGATGTCATGTGAGTACCAAAGCATCCCTTTGCTTCTTCATTCAGCTACCAAGGTTTTGGTCTCAGTGGAAGTGTGCCAGTGCCATACTTCTTCTTCCTTTGTCATAAAACTCTATGTTTTTAAATCACAGATTTGTGTAGGTAGGCCACATAATGACAGCCTTGCTGATTTGGACCAGAGATTTATTTAGTCCAGCATTCTGTTCTCAGAGAAAAAAGGAAGATCTTTTTCCAATCCAATGGCTTTGGTATGGTTTATAGTATACATATACTTTGATTTTGGTAAAAGGGAGAATTCTATTAGGTGTAGCTTTTTCTTTCACAACAGCTTCATGTTGGAGGCAAATCATATCTGGTAAAATTGTTCCCTTCAATGTGGTTTTCAAATACACAGGAACTTTTTCCAGTTCTGGACCATGGAACTCTCTTTCAGGTAAGTGTTAGAAGCATTGCTATGGAGCCTAAATGAGTGATTACACCAATTTAGATCCTTTGAAAGTAAAGGAAGCAAGTACATGTAAGTAGTCACTGAATTGCAGCATATGGTTCTAAAAGCATGGTTTATACATGTGAAAGAGTAACAGCCCTTTACAAATCATTTTGAGAGACAGATCTGGCTTAAAGGTTTTAATCTAGTATACTTTATCCTATAATCACTACCATTTCCATGCCAATATTATTTTAATGTGTAGCAAAGGGTAATTTCAGATGTGTATGTCTGAGTGGTCCAGAATCAACAGTTCAGGCAGCAGAATAGTTGATACCTTTCTGAAGCAAATATGCTAAATAAATAAATAGTTTCCTTCATATTCAAGTGTACAAATTAAGTCAAACTGCTACTTTGGGACAGGAAATGGAAAATTAGATTCAAACACAGTCAAGCACAGATGTATGCAATTTAACACATACATATATGTACACTTACAGTTTGTCTTCCAACAATATAGATCATTGTTTACTAATATTAATGACTATTTAAAAAATCATGGTATCAGATCTTCTGGTCTTCAGACAGGATCATCAACTCTATAATGAGTCACAACAAAAAAGAGGTCTTCTGGAGATGTGATGGGAGCAGAAACAGGATCCACTGGCACTAAAGCCTTTCTGTTTCCTCAGTATGCCCCAAAATGGCTTGTGGGAGGCAGTCTATTTTACTGCTAAACTGCTCTTACTATCATGAAGTTCTTCCTGTTAATCAGTCAGAATCTCTTTTCTTCTCACCTGAATCTATTTGCTCACACCATCATTCACCTGACAACCCTTCAGATATTTGAAGATGGCTATCACATCATCTCTTAATCTTCTCTTCTGCAACATACCACCTTCCTCAATATTTCCTCATGGAGATTGGTTTCCCATCACCATCTTGGTCACTCTTCATGAGACACAATTCCAAAAATGTAAGGTCAGCTGTGATGCCCGCTTCCACCCAGCTCTCAGGCCATCTCTGCACACACCATCTGCCCCTGAAAAAGACTCCAAAACCCACAGATCCTGCTGCGTCTGATGATACCTGTAGTGCGTCCCTAACCTTGATTTCATCCCGCCAAAAGGAGACCCCATTAAAGCCTGCCAAGAACTCCTGCCATACCTCTAGATCCAATTTCATCTCCCTTGTGACCCTAATCCTGTGATGCGGTTTGGTGGCACCCTTGGTGGCATCACACAGACGCCTAAGAAACGCCCTGCCAGGTGCCACCACCCTGCACGCGAAATTAAGGTGTCCCAGGAGCTCCTGAAGCTCCCTAAGGGTGGCCTTGTGCCTGCCTAGAAATGATGACACCCTCGATCTCAAATCTTGAACCTTGGGAAGTGGTAATTTACATGTCTGGTTCACTGTATCCAACTCAATGCCTAAAAATGTGAGCTGCTGTGAGGGACCTTCAGTTTTCTCATGTGCCAATGGCACACCCAGCTCCCCCATGAGCGATGTGAATTGTGCTAACAAGAATGCACACTGCCCAGAACCGTCCTGTCTGATAAATAAGAAATCGTCTAAGTAATGCACAATGCCCAAAAGGCCAGATTTTCTTTTGATGGCCCATTCTAAAAAGGTGCTGAACTTTTCGAAGGCAGAACACGACACTGAACATCCCATTGGGAGGGAGCGATCAACATAAAATTTACCCTCAAAGGTGAATCCTAGTAGCTCGAAATCAGAGGGATGAACGGGTAGCAGGCGAAGGCTGACTTGATGTCAGATTTAGCCAACTCAGCCCCAACACCATGCCTGCGCACTACCCGCACTGCTGTATCAAATGAAGTATACCTGACTGAACATAACTCTGCTGGAATGGCATCATTAACGGATTCACCTTTGGGATAAGACAAATGGTGGATTAGCCGAAATTCACCCGGGGCTTTCTTGGGGACTACACCTAGTGGGGAAATCCTAACATTAGGAGTAGGAGGCTGATCAAAGGGGCCCAACACCCTGCCCTCCGAAACCTCTTTACTATTTTTTTCTCTAACTACATGCTCATTACCTACCACAGATCTAAGATTATTAGCCATAAAAAACTTACGAGGACCCGTACTTGGGATCCTGAAACCTTCAGTAAATCCCTCCTTCAAGTATTGTGCTGCTGCTTGGTCCGGATAAAATTGGAGCCATGCTTGCAGCCTTTCCAATTTAATTGGACTGTGGCCCTTTGTAAACAGCCAGTTGATTCCCTGGCCCCGTTTTTTGGGCTCCTCCTGAAGCCCGTTCCTTCCTCTCTCCCCTTATTGCAGTAGCAGCGGGGTGGGGGCCCCAGCAGATCCCACATATGTGCTTGTATTTGCAGGGACGACGGGCACAAGACCCCTGCGTCCCATAGTCCCAGCACAGCTGTGGATGCTGTTGCTGTTCTTGAGATCCCTGGGCCTTGGGGGGAGACAGACTTACTAGACTACACCAGGTGTCCTGATTGGGCTCGCTCACCATACACTGGACGCGCTGAGGTCAGCGTCTGCATCCATAGTTCGGTTATGAGTTCGTCCCAGCGTAGGCTTGGCTGTCGTGCTGCTCTCAGCCTAAACTTCTCATCGTAATGCAGCCAGCCATTCCCTGAAAACTCTGTATGAGCCCGATAAATGGTATTCAAATACACTAACATAGAGTGCCCCCTGGAAGGCTGGGCCTTAATTACCACATCCATGTAAATCATGTATCCTATAAACCAATTAGACCAGTTCCTCTCAATCCTACGATGTTTCAATTTTTCTTTCTCCCCAGCATCCAAATCCTCCTTCTCTTTTTTGTCTAGTTCACGATATAAAAGGGTGAACAAATCCACATATTCTCCCTTCAGTATTTTCTCAATAGTGGCCACAGCGAGGTGTTCGTCCAGCACCCCCAGCCGTCCTTCTTCCATTTGCCCAAAGCTGGTGCCTTTGTCTTTCTCCTGTGTCCCATAATCCCTACCCTGAACGAGTCCCGGGGTCACGTGAGAATTTCTACCCCCTTGAATGCGGCTGGGAGGGCGATTCTGCCTCGCCCTGTGAGGCTGGAGAGGAAGAAGCCAATGGCCTGGAAATGCTAGCAGGCTGGGCCCCTCCCGTGTTACCTGATGGTGTGGCTAGGTTCCAAGGCCAAGACACAGGCGCACCGTTATCCCCCGGGCTATTATACTCACCCTGTACTTCTCCTGCTGCCGCTGAATTCCCTGAGGGTCCGGCTGCCCCGCCTCCTTGTTGCAATGAAGAAGAAGCCTGACTCTGCCCCTCCGACAATGATTGGCTGCTGTTTTCTCCCAGTTGCCTCTTCTCAAGGGCATCTAGTCGCGCCAACATGCGGTTAATAGTGCCCACTGGCATGACAACCAACTGCTCGTCACTGCCTCCTCCCATCACTGCAAATTGCCTTTTCCCCTTGGTCTGAAGCTTCTTAGAAATGGCCGAGTGATATGCCCCCCCTTCTTCCTCCGAGGAGGAAGAAGCCACTAGTGGGGCAGCCGCAGGTTTAGCCGGTTTGCACCTCTTGGCTGGCGTGGCCCCTTTCGCTCCCCAGCCCCTTTGGTTGTCTTGGCCTTCCCTGCAGGCTGCTTCCCCTTGGATGTTGCCGGTTGTGCAGAAGCCATATTCAAACACAACAACTTCCCCCTTGCGATAAAGCTTTTTAAATTTTATTATTTTTTTATTTTTTTTATCATTTTTATTTATTTATTTATTTATTAATGTTTATTCCCCAATATGGACCCACTGCCTCAGCCCTCTCCCCCTACAACCACTCACCAGGAAGGGAAGGGGCATGGCGCCAAATCTCACTAATAGTCACACTCTCTCAACCCAACTGTAACGTTCAGCGAAGCAACCAAAAAGAAGTCTTCCCTGCGAGCTGGGCCTCCAAAATATAAATAGAGAGCACCCTCCCCAGACCGGGAGGCCTTGTCGCCCCAATCCAACTAGTTGGAGAGGAAGGCGGCCTATCCAAGTGCAACCACTTCCTACCTGCAAATACGTCCCAAACCCTAAACCGTCAATTAGAGAAAGCAAAAGGAACAATAAGGGGAAGATGGGGCCCTCGGATGCAGGCCACCCCGCACCCCCGCCTTTTACTAGGGCGGCCGCTGAGGCGACCGCCGCTTCAGCTGAGCCCTCGCCTCCGCGGCCCTCTTCCCTTCCCCGTCGCCGAAGGCAGACCCCGAGGGAGCACCGCAGCGTCGCGCCAACCGCGTCCCCTCCGCTGCTTGAACAAAGACGGAGAGGCCGGCTGCCGACGCTCAGGCTCGCCACGTGGCCGGTAGGCCTCATTCCAACCACGCGGTCGAGATGGAGAGCCTGCCAGCGTCGTCCTCTCTCATCGCCTGCCGGACAAAGAGGCCGAGGGAGGAGGCGGGGCGGCCCTAAAACGGCGATGCGCCCCACCCCCTCCCCAGAGGTCTCCTCTTGCGCGAGGGCAGCAAAGGCCGCCCCCGCCACTGCTTTGCTTGGGCGTCGGGGGACGAATTATCTTCAAGTCATTTCTGAGTTACATTGACCCAAGGTGAACTTATCATGTTTTTTTTTTTTTAGAGCTAAGGGTGTGTGACGCACCCAAGGTCACCCATTTGGTTTCCATGGCTGAGTGAGGAATCAAACCTTAGTCTCCAGGGTTGGAGTCAAATGCTCAAACCACTATACTACTTGGGCTCTCCAAAGTATAATAGAGTGGTACTATTTAATCCTTCATTCCTTAAGTCAGAAATTATTTGAAGGTGTACCACCACCACTTTATGCCTTTAATCTCAATACATACTGCTCTTATTGTGACCTAGAATAGCATTACTAGTATTTTTGTTTTTCCTAATTCTGGATCACACTATTGACTCATGTTTACTTCGTGGTGTATTAACACCCCTAGATATTTTACATACATATTGTTGTCAAGACAGGTATCATCCGTATTTCTGTGTATTTTTTTTTCTGATGGTTGCTGAGATCATATATCACACTGACTTAATCATGAACATGCAACTAGGTATCGTCTCCTGGCCTGAACTTCTGAACCTACCTTAACAGACAGCAGCTGTGCCAAGAGTTGGAGCTCTGTTCTGCTGGTCACTGGGGTGAAACAGGGTGAAGTTTCCATCCCCTTCCCACTAGTAGGTGAGGCTGTGACAATCAGAAGCAGGAATTGTTGTCGCACTGCAGATTGTTGGCATGAGGGAGCTGGAAACATCACCATACTGCATCCCAATCACCAGCAGAACAGACTTCTATTGCTTGGAGCAGATCCCCAGAGTTCAAGATGAGTTTTGAGGGCATTTATGACCATGGCAATAATGCCACATTCATAAATGTGTAGTATAACTGAATATGGAACAGTTAGGGATCTGTAACCCAAAGCCACAAATCTATAAATGCAATATAGGATGTGAGCCTATAGGTATAACTTTGAACTTTTGAAGGGATTCTGGTTCCCCAGCCTATTGAGGTTTTCTTCAATTCTGATTGTTTTTCTGAGATATTATCTACCCTTCCCAGTCATCTTCAGATTTGATGAGTATCCCATCTATTCCTCCACTGAGGTCATTTTTAAAGATATTGAAAAACACTATACCTAAGTGAGAATGCTGGGATACCTCACTCGCTGCCAATCCAGGATGGCAAGAAAACATTGCTGAGCATTTTCTAGGTTTGATCTGTCAACTAGCTGAAAACCAATCTAACAATTAAAATTATTTAGCTCATATTTTGTAAACTTGTTTGCAAGAAGGAAGATGCTGAAATCTGTACTGAAATCAAGATGTACTATACCCATTATGGACAATATATTCACAGCATTCCTCTGATCTGCATCTACCAAGCTGTTATTTAAACTGACATTTAACAAACTGTGGTTGTAATGTTAAGTGTAAAAAAAAATAGATGTAATCAGACTGGCATGATGCGTTTTTTGCAAATGTGCACAATAGTATTAAAACTATCTATGCTTATGTGCATTTAACTTTATAACATCAAGCAATGTCATTGATGAAGACTTTAGTTCTGTTTCTGTTAGGTAGCTGAGAAGCATGATATGGGATACAGAGACTGGAGGGAGGGAAAATCTCCTCTCTCACTCCACTGCATAGTTGAAAAGGGCTTAATAGAGTGTGCAAAGGGAGAAACACTATGGGAAAAAGGAGGACCATATAGGATACAGACCTTCTATCTAGCCAGATAGAAGGTGCTGCAGGCCACAACTGGCCTATGGGCCAGAGATTCTCCACTCCTAGAATCACAGAACTGGAAGGCCCTGCAAGGGCCATCTGGTTCAATTTCTTGTCATGCAAAAAAACACACCTAAAGCACTCCTGAGAGACAGCTATCCAATCTCTGTTTAAACCTCCAACCTCTAGTAGTCAAGGAAGGCAAAAGGCCTGTATCCTGACTTGGAACTAAGTCCAGAGGTGGAGTTTCTCTGCATTATGTATCTATTCTGATTTTTTTCTGCAGATTTTTGATTCCTAACAGTTTTTTATAAGTTTTTAGCAATCTTCACCCTGGAATCTAGCTGTGTGTACACACATGCACACATTTTGCGATTTGTGCAGTTTCACTGAATGTATTCATCATACATATTTTTCACACTGTAATGTAAATTGATCACGAAATGCAATTTACTGCCTCTAAAACTGTATAGAATTATGGATACTTAGAATCCTCTCGGACTGAAATGTATCCAGAAATACCCATTTACAGTGAAGGTGGCCTTTTGCTAAGAAATAATGAAGTAGCAGTTTTATGGCAACGAAAGCCAGAATTCTTTTTTGCTAAGTGCTAGGGAGACAGAAATTTCTAAAACTGTAGGAAAAGGAAAATGACTTAGACAAATACGCAGTTATGCTAGAACTAACACATCAAGTATGATCTACTGGGGAAAAAAAGACAAAGGATGCAATCATAACAATGAACATTGTTCTAAAGAACAACAAAGTGTATCTTCAACTGATATTTAGTCTTCTGTATGGTGTCATTGACATGTCGTACAGTTAAAAAATATTTACATATGCAGGATTATTGTCATTAAGCATTATGATTAATGCAGGGTTTACATTTCTTTATCAGCATTACTTATTAAAATCAAGATGTTTAAAAATAATTTCTCTGAGTAACAGCAACTGTGACAAATTAATATTGCTTAATAGAAATAATAGTCTAAGTTGTATGGTCAGTGCTGACTAGAGGAGAGCATATGTGTCAAGTCTCAGTTCAACAATCTGTACTATGAATCTGCTTTAGTTGGGATGTACTAACAGGAATCTAGCCAATTTCCTTGGATGCATAGAGAAACTTTCCCATTAGTAAGGAATAAATGGAGCTTCTCCCATCCAGTTGAGCTGATGGCTCTGGTAGCACTAGAATGAGGAATTGATTCTCAGTCTTATTGTGAATGTTAAAGGGATTATACAAATCAGGTTCAACACTTTGGATGACACTTGTGAAAGTTCATACTAAAACTCCTAAGAGATGCAATGCTCCACTGAAACTGGATCTACCAGCCTTCGTGGCTATTATATAGCTCTAACTACTTTTATAAAGACTATTTTATAAAAGACATACTATATATATATATTGTAACTGTGATTTAGGCATGAACTTTGATAGCACTAGATATCCCTTTGTGATATCAAATAATTTGACCTTTCCATGGCACCCTGGCTAATATGTTTGCCAGGATCCTGAGAAAAACACAGACACAAGGAGCAGCCGTTTAATGACGGGAATTCCAACTTCCCCTCTCTCAGGCGGGCATTTCAAAGCCTTGGTTGTGCTTCGGGATCTGGATGGTGTATTCCTTTCATCTCACAAGATACCTGATTCACGCCCATAAATAACACCACCATAAAAGTGCCCATTGACTGGCACATGGGCTACATGATTGATGTTTTGATCCACTTCTAAGCCTTTTGGTGCATTTCAAAGTTAACTTTGTTCTCAAAGTTTATGACATGGATCGCAGGCACAATTTTGTTATAAAAACCCCTGGTTTTGTTAGTTCAGAGAGCCGCTTTTTGAGTTTCACCCCGCCTTGCTGCCAGTTTGCATAGCGAGCTCCCGAGGAAGTTTCATTGTCTTCAGCTGCTCAGGACTACGTGATCAGGTCGTATTGCTTATTCCTAAATTCATTTCTATTTTCCTGTTTCTTATTTAGTTAGTGGTGCAATTGTTGTCTTATTTGTTTACTTCTCAATAAAACATTAATTGGTTTACTCTGAATTTGTTTGGCTCACTGCTCTGACTCTGTATACACAGGGCAAAAGTCCTGCTGGTTACCCTGCCTCTTGCTAGCCATTTGAGTCTGCTCCAGTTAATTTCCCCAATTTTGTGTTAATATTTGGTCATTTGGGCGTCCTTCCCGGGACCCCAGAGAAACAGGGTAACAATATATATATATATATATAGAGAGAGAGAGAGAGAGAGAGAATCACTTGACAACATTTTGTGAGTGTACATCACAATAACATTGTTGTGTAGGTTAGGCAGAGAGAGCTGAACTTCATGGCTGAGCATGGATTTGAATCCAGGTCTTCCTAGCCATTACTAGTATTTTAAGCACTGCAACATACTGAGATGAGAGTAACACACATAGTCCTGTGTATTGCTGCTTGGGACCTTAGGCAATTCTTATACTGCGGCATTACTCTGCTTTATTCTCTGTTCTTGATCTTCTTTCCTACCTGTTCAAAAATACAGATATTTAAGTGCAAACCCCCCAACCACAAAAGCTTTCCTGGAAAGGTAAAAATGAGAATGAAGGGATGCAATCCCAAATAATTAAAAACAATGGATATTTTGCCATCAAAGTCAGTCAAGGGAGGTTTGTGGCTATAAACCAGAGAGGGTAAGTTGTGGATTACATTTGGATATAACATTAAACCATAGTTTAATGCTTTTGGGAAAAAGTTAACTAGGGATGGCTGAAAAATTGAACAGATTCAAATTTTAATACTAGATTGCCCAATTCATACCTCTGGGAGCAGATCCAAATCCAATCTTCAGCTATAGCTGATCATCACCAAGAGTGTATTGTTGAAGCAGTGATTGGTGCAAAGAGTTGTTTCATAAAACAGTCAGTTTTAAGTCTTGCTGAAACCTGCCACACATGAGCAAATGAGCTACTGTATTTGCCAGTGTATAAGACACACTTTTTTCACACACACACACACACACACACACACAAAAAACTTTTGAAAATGGAGTGTGTCTTATACACTGGTGCATCTTATATACCAACATTTTCTGCTGATGCAGAGAACTCCTGCTGAGGGAAAATAGAAGGGAACAGGGAATGGGGGAAGTCTTGCGCAAGGACTGCTTTCAACCCCGATCATCGCCCTCCCTTTCCTATGCATTTTGCCAAATGCATAGGGAGGGGGAGGTCTAGGGACGCCTTCCATAAGGGCTGCTTTCACCCCTTAGACTTTGCTCTCTCTTTCCTATGCGTAGGCAAAATGCATAAGAAAGGGAGGGGGAGGTCTAGGGGGCAAAAGCAAAGCTCATGGGAGGCTTCCTCCACCCCTACTCTCCTGTCTTTGCCTCGGCTGGAGTTGTCCGCATCAAGACTAAATGCATAGAAAAGAGAGGGAGAAGTCTGGGGGAGAAAGCAGCACTCATGTGGGGCTTCCTTGGACCTCCCCCACTCTTTCCTATGCATTTTGCCTCAGTGGGGAGAACTCCCACAGAGGCAAAATGGAAGGGAAGCGGGGGAGACTCACCAGTGTATAAGACCTACCAGTACTAATTTTCCCCCAAAAAATAAGCTCTGAAAATAGGGTGCGTCTTATAACCAGCAAATATGGTGGTTATTTAGCAGAAGCGTTTAGTTTTCTGAACATTCCATTTATACAGTGGTGGCTTTCACAATTCCAAAGAGGGCGGGAAGGTTTGAAACGAATCTCCAGCCACTGTAGAACCAGTGTTTTTGAGGCCACCATAATGTTAGCACAGAGGTATAGTTTGCCACTTGACACTTTACCCACAGTAAACAGCAATTGCCCCAGTGGCAAGCAGATGAGTGTTGTCCTGCCTTCTTACTAGCTGTTCCTTACTAGCCTCTTTCCTGGAATCAATACAAATGTTTGAAGGGACTGCAGTTATTTCTGCTAGACCTTTAAAGCCAAGGCAGATGACTTCTGAAGTGCCTTTTCATTTAAACACTTCAAATGAACAAGTTACATTTGCTTTTTGGTAGTCTTTCCAGGTCTAAGAAAATATGCTACACAGCTCTTTTTCTCTGCTGTAAAATACCAGTGGAGTTATTCTGCTGACTCTCTCAGTATTAGGGATCCTGTAGATGCTTCAGAATCCTATCACAGCAGTCTCTTCAGTAGCATCACAGCAGGAAGATATCTCACAGAGTGTCTGTATGTGAAGAATCCTCAGCATTAGAAGTTTCCTCAGTAGTCCTCTAAAAAGGAGAGACCTGTTCCGGTGGAAACCTTCCACTGAAGGACCTCTAAGTGAGTCTAATGTGGGATCCAGACCTCTCATCTACAAAGATCTCAATTGCAGGCTGAGTGAGAGGCTGTAAATAATAGCTTTTAAGCTGGAGCTTGTTGGGTATTCTTTTAAACTCTACCTCTTGCGGCATCGTTGATCTCGGATTAGCTATGTGTATTGTTTTTCTTGCAGGATTCTCCTTGTCTATTTGCTTTGAAAGCTGGACAGAGAAAAAGGTTGATAAAAAGAGAATCGTATCAATTGAAATGTGATGGAGAAAAGTTCTGTGGATATCATGGACAGTCAAAAAGACAAATAAATGGGTCCTAGAGCAAGCCAAGCCTAAACTCTCCCTAGAAGCTGGGACAGTCATACTGTGGACATATCATGAGAATATAAGACTCACTAGAAAAGATAATAATGCTTGGCAAGGTAGAAGACAGTAGGAAAAGAGGAGAACAGTCATGCCCTGGTCCCAGGACCAGCCTCTGACACGGACAGTGAAGTAGAAGCACAGGGGGACATGTCAGTTCTTGAGACAGACAGTGATCCTCCCCAGCAACCAGAGCACAAAGATATGGACTTGACAATACCTAAGCAACTGAGAGTAGATGACAAAGGCAGGCTCTACAGCACTCAGAGTGCTTGATGCTCATTAATCAAGCAACAGCTGAAGGAGGCTGCTAGACCATAAATATCCCAACCCTCCCTCAAAAAGGCCATTGTTGATAACTAATCTTTCTGGAGGGAGTAACATTCTTATCTCCTGATTCTTGGCTTGTGTTTCTGAAAGACATTGAACCTTGCTTCACTGCTGACCGTACTACTTGCCACTCCCTTGGACTGATGTTCAGGATTTGTGGCCTTATTGTGTTGACCTGGACTCCTTGAACTCCAAGAATTGTAAATGCCTGGCCAGTAAGCTTCTGCTTACATCTGTGGCTGCTACTGTCTCTGCCGCCAGACAGACTCTGTTTTGAACTGTGATTCCTGGCCAGCCTTTAAAAAAGAACAAAGAGTGTGTTACAGTAGAATAGACCCAGTCAAGAAAACCACAGCCTGAGTTTGCAGGACCTGAACAGTACTGTTGATAACAGGATGACTTGGTGATCTCTCATTTATTGGGTCACCATAAATCAAAGCCAACTGGACAGAAGTTAGTAACAACAATCTACTTCTCCCTTTCTGTGCTTTGACTTTGGCGTATCTGCTCTTGCTTCTGTATCTACTGTTGTCATGCACTACTTTAGAGACCCTGACAGTGAGGAGGAGGAGGATTCTGAATCTGAGGCAGTAGTTTCTCCAGAAGTTTGCTCAGTGGAAAATAACAACCAACAGCAGGGTCCTGAGCAAGGGGAACAAATATCAGAAAACAAAACAACACAGATTCTTACCTTTTGGGAAAGATGACACCAGAAAAAGGTCTCAGGTATTCAGCTCATTTAAGTAGCAAATGGGCTTTAATGAGGGAACACCTGTGGCAACATCATTAGCTATAGAAGGCAAACAGCTGGCCCATCTCCTCCCAGGGTCAACAACTGATCTTACTGGTGGATGAAGCCCTGTGCTGTGTTTTCTTGAATCCTGATTCTCTTGGATCCCTCCTTGTTTAATGCTAGTTTGGATCTACCTTTCTAGATATATTTGCCTTGGAACTTGCATTTTTTTTTGTACCGCACCTCTTCATGTGGAACTTTTATTGATTGAAACAGATCTGGAAATATGTATTGCCTTTGAAGGAAAGGTTCTAAGACACTGGCCCACACCCCGAGTTCAAACACTAGCCCTTGACAAAGGTAGAGATGCACCTTAGCTCGGCTTTGCCGGCTGGCCAAGCGGTTCCCAGTCTAGCCTCCCTGCAGTTGCTGCTTGAAAAAAACTTGAGTCAGGAAAAAGTGACTTCACCTTTGTTTGGAGTACTCCTGCTCTCACTTTTGTAAGTAAGCTCTGCCCTGCTGGTTTGCTAATTGGTTGCCTGGTCCGGCTGGGACATGACAACCGTTATTTGTGTTTTTTTAAAAAAAATTATAAGAGAAGAAAACAATACATTATATTATAAAACATAAAAGTGAAGGTAAAAAAAAGTTACAACAAAAAATGCTTACATTTCTATTTCTCTCCAGATCCATTTATATAATATTACTTATTCAATATATTATAAATCATACTGATTATATATTTTGGTTATGTATGCCTGAATTTCATTCTCATTATACCCATTCTTATTTATTCTCATAATTAACATTTTTAAAAAAATACTATTAGTAATTTCATTCTTATTTCTATCCTTTTCAAACCAAATTTAACCTACTACTTACTAGTGTATTCCATCCCCAGAGCCAATTATACGTGAAACTACTCCATCTTCCAAAATTGTAACTCTTCTTGTGGAGGTGTGATATCTTCCTCTTTTACTAACTTTTCCCACAAATATCTTCTGTATTGCTTCACAATCACTCCCTTTCATTATTTCTTTTTTGACCTTAATTCCACATGTTAACTTATCATTAATCATGATTTTCCACACTTCTTTATACCAATCCTCTATCTGAAAATCTCCTTGAATTTTCTGACGAGTGTTATTTGTATTGATATGTTCTCAACTAACATGTAGATATGAGACCTTGGCTTGATGCTATTGATCCTGATGTTAGATTCTCCATGCCTTTCCTGGCAGCTGGTATAATGTTCCCCTGATACTGAGCTTTGGACTTGACTATTGGACCTTGCTAGTAGAATGAGAACATTTGGGAAGTTTCAAGGTAAGATCAACAACTGTCAGAGCTGAATGACAATAGAGTCACTCATAATACTACCACAACCTTTGAAGGCTTTGTGGGCAAAGCTCTATCTGACTTAGTGATTAGGGGACCAGAAAGACACACCTTTGTTTGGGATAAATCTATTCTTTTTGGGATAAATCTATTTTTTTTTCATGATCAAATTTAGTAGTGACATACCTTTGCCAAGCTTCTTAGGAAATCCTAGGAATTGTGATTCTTTTGAGGAAGTGTCTCATATTTTGCCAAACTACTGTCGTCAAGTTTGTTCATGAAGGCTGTGACAGTTCTACTAGTATTCAGCTTTGTAGTGGAGATGTTCTTTGAATAACTGTCCTAGGTCAAGCCTTCATGTACACAGCTGTTACAAAAATCTGTAACCCCTTATCTTCTTCCTTCTTACTGCTGGCAACATCTGATACTAAAAATTCATGATTGAACCCTAGTGTTCTGAAAATTTGCATCCTTCTCTGCATGTAGTGTTCTCTTAAATGAAGCCAGACAGGGGAAATTCATGCCATTGCTTTTTGCCCTGTGTTCTGCTGAAAATTTCTTGCCCATTTTTCAAACTATTTTTATTCAACTGGAAAGAAAAGGGCATGGATATAAATAGCACAATTAGTTTTGGACACCTAAGGAAGATTTGGATGCATGTTTCTCAAACAGAAGTCCTTTGTGCAACAAGGCATCATGCAAATTGAATTTTAAATACAGTTATTGATACATTGTGGGAAACTAGCAGTCCAAAGTTAGAAGTAGGGAAGACAATACTTTCAGTAGGCTTGCCCAAGTTAGCTATTCAGATCCTGGCCAAGGGTGATAATAGCAGCAACCAGAAGACTAGGCAGGATTTGACATCAAATGGTGTGACATGGCATCAGCATGCAAATTTCCTTCTGTACAAATAGTTTCAGAGAGCAGCAGTTCCTCAGGACCACTGCATGAAAGCAAAGGATTAAGACTTCTTCCATCTATGCTGCTGTGTAAGGTTGCCAGAGTGAAAGTTGGAGAGGACTTCTGTATCATTAATAGTTGTGTAAGAGAGGGAATTTCAGCAGGTGCTGATTTTTATCTGGTTGTATGACAGACAACATCTGATGAAATGCTTTTATCTACACAACCATGAAATGTGCAGAAGCATTGTCCAGTTTTCAGTCTGGCAACCCTGAAACACTGACTAGGGCCTTTTCTGCACTTTGATTTAGTGACGGGGCAGAGCGTCCTCCGGCGAGGACGTTTGCACTTAGGGGCGGACTGGGTCTGGACTACTTTATGTATGTCTGGACTTCAGCCTGCTCCAGAACGACCAGAACTGGTGGCTCACCGTGCTATTGAAAGACCGCTTAAAAAAGGTCTTTCAATAGCACAGTGCGCCCCACTCTGTCACTGCACTAATGTGTAGATTTGCAGGCTCGCACCAGAGTGAGGCTGGAAATCTTCCGGGGCGGGCTTTAGGCTGGCGAGCTTCTCCGGTTGGTGGAGAGCCTCCGCCAACCAGAAAGCGCCATTGTCGTCCCCAGAGCAGTGTGTAGCTCGGCCACTCACTGCTCCGGATCAGCCTGGATCAGCGGAGGGAGTACATCAGCCTGGTAAGTATCAGAACGCCCCGTTTTTCCCCCAAAGTGCGAAAAAGCCCTAGCTGACACAACTTGCATGTTAAATCCAAAAGCCTACTGAATGGGTTGTTGTACAACTATGGTTATCATGTCTTTTTCCCACAAGTGGGACTCCAATTGAATTCTAAATGTAGAATTGTCCATGCCATTGTATTTCTAGTATCCATCTATAGCCTTGAAAGTAGGATAGTGAAGAAAGCTGAGAAGAAGAAAATCAACTCATTCAGAATGTGTTGCTGGAGAAGTGTTCTGTGGACACCCTGGACTGCTAAAAGACCAATAATTGAGTCATAGAGAAAAATGAAGCCTGAAACTCTCCCTAGAAGCCAAGATAACGAAACTGAGACTGTCATAGTTTGGACATATCTGTAAAGACATAACTCATTAGAAAAGACAATAATGCTTTGTAAGGTAGAAGGCAGTAGGAAAAGAGGAAGACCACATTACAGACTCAAGGCTCTTAATCTGAAAGACCTGAGTAGCTCTGTTGATTATAGAATGACACAGTTAACAATAAAGTTGCCTGAAGGGTAGGAAAACTTTCAGCCCTTTTCTCCCCATCTATTTTACTGCTTAAAACGTGCACCTCCAAGTGATTCTCTCCCAGGCAGATGAAAAATATCAGGGTATCAGGATCTAAATATATAGACTGATAAACCTCTCACCTCCTGCAGGACTAACCTTTCTTTTGTGGACCTCTTCCCATCCCAGTCATTTCATGGTTGATGGAGAGCAGGGAAGAACTGTTTGGCTCTGTCCCTGTGTTCGGAAACTGACTGTGCAATAACAAATGATACTTTTATCATTCGACATTTAGCTATAGAGATATAGCCAGATGCCTCTTTATTTCCTCTGTTTTCCACCAGCCTTTAAACAACCATGGGGAGAACAGAAGGAAGGTGCATCTTAAGGAGGTAAGGGTTATTACATGAAGGAAGTAGTACATTCTTTCCTATTTCCACAACAACAAAGACAAGACATACAAAGATGTAAGTTAGACTTAGTCTAGATATGTCAGCAACACAACGGCAGCCATGATTCTTGACACAATAAATCAATTTCAGAAGAGGTTTTGAGCTGAGAGACAGCAGAAAGAAAAGGATTAAACTGCTTTCTCCCCATTCCTCAATGTAATTGAAAGATGTACACAAGGGAAAGCACTGGAGGACCATACCACATAAGAGTGAGGATTTCCAGCTTGCTCTTATGAAAAGTCAAGCGACAATTGAGGAATGAGCAAATTCCCTCACTTCTTTTAGGTATACAAAAATTTCTTACTCAGTTGTGTCACTGTTATCAACACCTTCTTTTTTTCTTCATATTGAATTGGGGGGAAAAAAAGAGTTTCCTTCTTCCAACATTGAAATGTCTGTATTTTGTTTTCTTTCTCATCGGCTAAAGCATGCCTGTGCAAACATTCCAAATATTCTGCATAAATTGGTTCTTGTGGGTTTTTCAGGCTTTGAGATCATGTTCTGGTTGTATTTTCTCCTGATGTTTCACCTGCATCTGTGGCTGGCATCTTCAGAGAAACATCAGGAGAAAATACAACCAGAACACGGTCTCAAAGCCCAAAAAACTCACAAGAACCAATGGATTCTGGCCGTGAAAGCCTTCAACTCTACATTCTGCATAAACATTCTGGATTATGTCTGTGGGTAATTCAAAAAGGAAAAAGAGAACTGCTTTTTTCAGTTTCTTCCCAAATACTGGAAACAGAAAGTTAGGTATGTACTATCAGTAATAGTCGAAGTGACTGTGGTTTGAATTTGTAGTTGTTACTGTTATTATTTTAAAAAGGTAATACAGGCTTTGCCCACATATTTCTCTAACAGGTTTTCCATAGCTTTTGGCTTCCTTTTCAAAATATAGCTGTTCTGTCTAATAGTATCACACATGATGATCTTCAATTTTCACCTAAGATGCCTTTCAGGAGTTGAGATACACACACACTATACTCTCTCTCTCTCTGTGTGTGTGTGTGTGTGTGTGTGTGTGTGTGTGTATATATATATATAAAATATCTGATATTTTTCTAACTCTGTTCTCCAGAGAAGAGGTGAGGAATGCTAACAATCAACTTCTTCCTGCAATTAAGTTTTTGAAAACTGTATTTTTGAAGACCATTCTCAGTTCAGAACTTATTCTGCCCAAACTATATATGTAGTGTTCTTGTCCACAAAAAGCATTTTCTATACAGGTAATGACATTTTCTATGCAGAAAAAAAATATTTCTGTGTGGAAATTTCTTTTGTGAACAGAAAATGCTATTTTCTGCCCAGAAAATGTAGTACTCTGGAACTTAACTCTGAACAAAATTTTCATTAATGAAACCCAGCATTTTCTGCACAGGAAACAGGATTTTCTGGGTAGAAATAATACTTTTAAAACACACACATAGACATAAAACTTATCTTCTGTGGCTGGTATCTTGTTTGCCAGTTACAGTATCATAAACTGGACTTATGATATTGTAACTGCTGGGGATTCATGATTACATTCATGAATGACTGAATATAACCTGAAAAATCTACCTGTAGAGCCTGGGACCGCTCTAATAAAAGTGTGTCTGATGTTCTGCAGATGAGAGAGCTAGGAAATGATATCTGTAGCATGTTCCCAATTGCAGAGTGCCCTGGGACAAGCAGTTGTGACAAAGTGTTAGGGGTGTCTCAAGGGTGTTTTCAAGGCATCTTATGAACAGGAGAGTGCTGTGAACATCACTTCCCTGTGCTCCAGTCTCTAGTAGCTCAAAACCACTTTGGTTAGAGTGCTGCCAACCACACAGGTAGATGTGGGGGGGGGAGGTATTGTCAATCATAACTCCAATGACAAAGCACTGTCACTGTTGTTATAATGATGATGCAGGATCTCTTCCGGGATTTTCTAGTGGGAAACTCCCATGTGTAAATTGTGTTCACAATAAGACCCAACCTGTAAACTTTCTCTTCAATCCAGGTTTTTCACTGTTAGGAGACGCTATTCGAAGTGTTAGGAAAACCTAACATGTTGACTGTTTTTGAATATTCTTTCCATGTCTGTTCTCGAGGGAATGTGCTTCTAGTATCAAATGATATGAGCAAAAACTGCTCCACTTGCTGGATTCCCTTTATAAATGTCTGTGCTCAGTACCAGTGGGAAGTTAGTGTCTTTTTAAAAAAACAGACAGACAAAAATCTGGTATGATCATCGTGCATCTTCCCACATTCTGGCTAACACAGAATTACTATGTTCAGAGATAAAAAGCTTCACTACGCCCCAGCAACAGGAGCTGGCATGAAATGGGATGATGCACTCATCATCCCCAAAATTGAAGAAACACCTGCACATGCTATTGTACAGCAAGTCAATACTAATTGATTTCACGCAATGGCATGCATGTCTACTGTATTTGATTTATAGGTTATCCTTCTATGATTTCTCAGGGCAGCTTATGTGTGTGTGTATAAATTTGCAGCAGAATGACTTGAATTGAAGCGCCAAATAATGTTCCTCATGGAAAATGTGTCATGGTCATGATGCCACCACTAAGTAAGTCCTTTCTCTTGTAGCTACCTGAAGCACTCATTGGGTGCTGAACTTTGGGCCCTGAGCGGGCCTCCGTTTGACCATCCAAGAGACTGGTAGATGTTAGGGATCAGACACAAACAGGCAGCTCAGCCCATTTTGACTGACAACAATTACTGAAGTTTCCCTCCTTTAATATATGTGTATAGTCAGTAAGCATATGTATATTATAGATAAGTTTAAAACATATACATGGTCATGAATTAAAGATGCATATTCATTTAATCTGAAAAGTTTAATATTGTGTCTTCAACATTATGGTGTTTATAGCCAAGAAAAAATATGTAATACCAGGTAACTGAAAGAAACCTCCATTGTGTTCTACTAGTCTGGATGGTGTTATGATTAAATGTATTTAAAACCTAATGATGAACAGGGGTTAAAATAAAGGATTTTTAACCTTGCGTTTTGAAATGTGCTAGGAACCTGCGTGGTCAGTCTCACGTGAAGCACAATTTCCAGTTCCATTAGCAGCCTCTTAGCTATATCCTGGAGTAACTGTAGCTTCTCAAATGTCTTCAGAGGCTGTCTTCATGAACTTCGTATGTATAATGCACAGGGCAAAGATAATATTTGAACCGGAGTATCATTGTTAGTGACATGCCATTGTGATATTCCAAATTTATACAAGGAATGGAGAAGGAAAAACCTCTTGCATGTCAAAACCAAATACCATTTTATATTTCTTGAGCCAAATTGCAAATGTTGCATTTTCATTCAGAGAACACAATAAAATGATCACCTGTAATTGCTTTCTGAACATAGCAATGATTCAGAGAGAGAACTAGATGTTTTTAACAATGAGTGAATTCTTTCATCTGCTCAAAACCCTTTGCAGACCCTAAATGTTAAGTTGCTTTGAAGAATGAACAAATTTTGAGTAGGCGTTTCTTGTGTGTTACAGTGTAAATTTTCCTAGGAAGAGCTCACAATTAATACATAAAATATGACGAAATAGTCTCCAGTTAGTATCACCAATTAATCCATCCAAAGCTGGAATATAAAGAGTTTTCATTCTCTGTTTCTTTGGGGAGACATAAAAATTAAATCTATCTGGTGGTTGTGGGTGCCATTTTTTGGGGTGCACAGGATATTGTACAATGGATAAACATTATTATTGTTAATGCATCTCATTTTTTTCCCTTTATACTTTTTCTTCCATAAAGCCGAGATGGTAGCATTCTGCAGAAAGTCAGCATGTATTGGTATATAATATATAGCTTCAAAAGAATCAAATATAATTGTCAATTGTCCACATAGGTGATGTGTTCCAAGTGGAAATGAATTGTAGTCAGAGCTTGCAGAAAATGGCTTTTTTTTTTTTTTTGGATTATAACATCCAGAATCCCCTGCTTGGTGCGGCCATTGATTATGCTGGTACAGGATTATAGGACCTCTTGTCCCCCGCCCCAAGAGGTAATTTTCCCAAGCTCTGATTGCAGTCATGTTTTGAGAAAATGGAAATGCGATCTTTGCAAGAACATGAGTCAAAATCCCGCAACCTTTCCAAATCAGCATGCATGAGACGAAAATATCTCCAAACAGATTTGAGAAGGGCAAAAAGAGATCCTATTTCGAAACACTCAGTACTCATTTTAGCTATCTGTTCATTACAATTTCCAAATTACAATATTTTAATGTGCTCTTTCCTCCGGGCCCAAAAAAAAAAAAAAAAAGGTGGGGGATCAAAGAATGTGTCTGAATTTTTGCCAGGACTTGACTCACACAGTTGTGTGACAACGTAATTACTGATGAACAAAATATTCAATTGCAAATGTCTAGTTAGCTCTGTTTCAAGTTACGCTATATTCCATAATGGACTTTCTGACCATTGTCCTTCTTTACATACTTTTTGATGACCTTGGGGTGTATTTTATTTTTAAAAAATTTCTAAAGTAACTTTAAAGAGAACAGCTTGAAGAGGACATCCCAATTTTATGTGGGTGTACAGTTTAAGACAATGGCTAAGGTAGACAATGGCTAAGGTTGTACAGCAAAATTAAAATGAGAACAGACCTGAGAAAACGATGAAAATGAAGAGAAATGGCAATGTAGTTAGAAAAAAAATGATATGCATGAGGAAAGAAATCATATGTAACATAAAAGGGAAGGTTTAAACTGAACAGGTAGAAAGATCTCTCCTTTCCACATCCATTAACGAAGATGATAGAGTTCACACGTAATGAGCTCATATAATTAATTTTCACTGCATGTAACTCATTCTTATTAGGAGCCAAGTACCTTTATTCTGAAACACTTACTCATTTTTCAATTAATAATGAGGTGCATTTTCAATTGATGCTCCGTTTTTGAAGTCACATTGGCAAGGCCCTTAGCTACTATTGGTGCTTGCAGGGACCTTTGATTACTTGAGCTCCTTGCTCCATTTTTCTTCCTGCTTCATAATGTCTCTCTCTTCACAGAGACAGCCTGGGCAGATCTTCCTCTGAAGATCTTAAGTCACAGACAGGTTCCTATAATGAAGGTATTCTTTAGGACATATGGTTTATTTTGACCTTTAAAGATAAGCATCAATGCTTTGAGCTGGGTTCGATGAGAGCAGGCAATGACCATAATTCTTTCAAAACAGTTGCAATATAGTTCCATCTGGCCATAGTAGTTAAACACTGGCCACCACACACTGCTTTAATTAAAGCTTCCAGATTGTTTTTGAGGGCAGTGCTACCTACAGCACATTCGTGCAATTTCATGGGGAGGTCATCAGAGTAGAGATCACTGTCCAGTCATGGTGGGACAACCAGCCAAGTCTTGTAAAATGCACTTTATTTTCCAGAACTCTCAGTAACAATGCCAGCTCTAGCAGCTGCTTATCTGTTTCTTCAAGGTAATACAACCTCAGCCAGAATAGGCTGTACATCCAGAACCTGGCCAACCACCTACCTACAGCCTCCATTTTGACATCTTCTGTTTATTGGCACTTCTTTGCCAGTTTATGAACCTAGATACAGGTCTTGCACATGTACTGATTTATTTGGTTCCAAATGACTTAGGGGAAAAAATTGATGAGTGTGATCAACATATTGGTGACACTTTGCTGTAAATGCTCTGGATGCCACACAGTGGCTTCATATTGATTTTAAAAATACAGGAGAATAATATGGTACCCTGGGAATTCCAAATTAGAAGAGAATGTCATGAAGTTGCACAGAATCTCCCCTCCTGCATGGTAGTTTCTGAAACGAAACCTATAAGTAGAAGCAGAACTATTGTGTTCTTTATTTTACGTGAGTAAGATATCATAGTCAACGGTGCTGAAAACCACTGAAAGATCAAGGAAGGTGAATTAAGACTGCCACACTCGTCTACCCTTCTCCTGAAAAATGGTATCCATTAAGGTAACCAAGGTTTCCTTAGTGCCAAACACACAGCCTACATCAAGAGAAAATAATGCAACCATCTGGATGTTGCTGAACTGTAGCTCCCAGGAGCTCTAGCAAGCAGAGACAATAGTGAAGAATACTAGGAGCTGTATTTCCATAACATCTAGAAGGCTGCATGATTTCTACTACTACTTTAATCCATTTCATCTACAAATGCCTTTTATATTGCCCTGAGAGGAGATATTCATTATTGGGTAGTTCTTGTAACACTTGCTATAAAATTCCCTCCTCCAGACTGTGAATCCCCATTCTTTTTGTAAAGAGGCATTAACAGATCCCCCCCCCCATTTCCAGGTTACTATTGATGGTTGAGTTTCATAAGGTCAGGTATATAGGTGGTAGGTCCAACAAAACTGTGACCCCCATTCCAGTGCAGCATCAACTAATCACATAACTTGATTAGATAACACTCGAGACATCAACACCAGAATGGCATTAATAGTAACATGGAATCAAGTGTGATTATTAGATTATTCTCAGAGTGGCTTCCACACTTGTCACAGCAGGTCTGTGGGAGATTTGTTGTTGTGTTAGTTGATGTTGCTGGTGTTGTTGCTTGTCGTCAAGCCAGCTTCAATTTATGGTGGGTCTATGAATGAGAGATTTCCATGCTCTGCAGACATCAATAACCCTGTTCAGATCTTGAAAAGTCAGGCTTCTTTTATTGAATCAATCCATCCGTACTGTGGGCTTTCCCTTTCACTACTGCTTCCACTTTATCAAGCATTATTGTCTTTGCCAATAAAGGGTGCTATTTCATCTTTATGAGGATCTCCTTGTAACATTCCCTAAATCACAGCTGAATGGCTGCACCAGGATGCTATTGTACCTGAAAGGCAAGGTGGTTTTGCCACCTTATTTGTGGCAAAATAAACACAACAATGTATTTTTCCCTGTGTTTGGTTATCCCCACTGTGACCTGGGTCATCTGCATTCCAATTATTGGTCTGTTTGTTTCATGGCCCTCAGCTACCTAGTAACTCAGAGAACTGGCCAGGCTCTATATCACAAGGGAAGTCAACATGAGAATCATCATGTTATCAACTCTGTTCATCTCACCAGTTCACATGAAGACTTTAACAGGAGCATCAGCTGTGCCAACAGAAACCTCTGGAAACATCCTGGTGTATTCACAAGAGCGATTCAACAGGACACAATAATTGGAAAAGGCAATTCATGTTGACTACCTACATAAAAATTATTCTGTGAAACCATTAGAGAAATGTTTCCCTAAAGCAGTGGTTCTCAACCTGTGGGTCCCCAGATGTTTGTGGACTTCAGCTCCCAGAAGCCCTGAGCATTGACCATAGTGGCTGGGGCTTCTGGGACCTGAAGTCCACAAACATCTGGGGACCCACAGGTTGAGAACCACTGCCCTAAAGGGAAGACACTGAAACCAGACAGCAACAGCAGAAGAACAGACTCCTATAGAGCAATTACCGTTCATTAGCAAAACCCATCTGCTATGTGGGACAATGCACCATTAAAGCAAAATGTCTTTTTTATAGCTCTTACCTGCCATCCATTTCAGTTCTTGAAAGCTTATGATAAAAGTCAAATTTCTCCTAAATTTCTCAGAGTTTCTGAAACAAACCTTTACACCAGGAACTCTCCATACGTCTGTGTTCTGCTTTACAGTTTCTGAATGTTGAATGAAGAAGTATGCGGTATGTTTATTGTACAAATGCAACACATATTTTGGGAAAAGAGAGATGTAAAAAGATTGAAAGTGGTAGATTACTCCATTATTGTCCTCAAATGCCCCAAGAAAAGTAGTATGACCTACTTCAGTGTTTCTTTAAAATCAGGTCCTTCTGAATTCAAATAAATGCACAGGATTGGGAGGTAAAGAAATCTTCTTAAAATACTCATTCTGGACAAGGCAAGCTATCTCAGTATGGCAAGGCAAGCAGCTGAAAATTCGTTGATCCCTATGAGATCTCCATCTTACAATGCAAGAATAAGAAAAAAGAGCACTTTCTAAAAATTAAGGCTTCCGAAATTTGTGCAGAATATCTTGGCACAAAATTATTGTCTAACTCCTTTCTGAAACAAAACACACATAGTAAGTTTTTAATGGTTTCACATAGCAAGTGTGAAGAGAGTGTTGGACTGATCAAAAAGATACGAAGTTCCCACCTGCTCTTTCTAATTTTAAAAGCTTTCCACAGAAAGGCAGCAGTTATCATAGGTTAGCTAGGCAATTTGCACAGGGTGTGGAAAAGAGCTCTTGCAGATCTTTAAAATTCACTTGAGACTGAAAGAAAATTCCTCACTGTCTTAGTTTTCTCATTCTCATATGTGAGAACAAGAGAAGTGACAATTGTCATCCCTGGCATAGGATTTTAGGTTTCCATGCACCCCAGTATGTCTTTTACATCAAAGTCTATACCTGTTTCTTCAGGGAGAAGTTGATTACACTGAATTTACTCGCAGTATGTTATGCCAAGTATGGTATACAATTGCATTTCTGCAAACCTAAAGTGCAACTTTCAATATTCAGAGTTTTGATATGCTCCTCCAGATGTGAGTTTTGTGAAATTTATGTGAAATTTAATTTAAGTCTAAGAAAGAATGGGAACAGTGTCTGCTCCAAGATCTCAGGCTGAGGTCCTTCCCACAATTTAATACTTTCAGTAATCCATCCTCTGGTAACCTCATACTTGAATTGCTATAGTGTGCTGTATATGGGTTTCCATTTAAGACAGTCCATACCTTCGCTTAGTAGAAATGGCAGCCAAAGCACTAAGACCAAGAATATGGATACTTTATATCACTTGTTTCATGGGGGGGGACAGTCATGTAGGGATGGGAGGGATGGGAGTGGTGTGCCCCACTGGCAATTTTTTGGGGGCACCACAGCTCCTTGCTTGCTCTCCCCCATGCACCATAGCCCCACTCCTGTGCATCATGGCCATACTCCATCCATTGTAGCCACACCCCCACATGCCATAGCCATGCATCCATGCACTGTAGCCCCCTCACCATGCACTGTAGCCCTGCCTCTCTGCCCACTCCTCCACCCACCCACCCCTTCACACACTCCAAGTTCCACCACTGAGGGGGTGAAAAAGGTCTCATGTGGCTAAGCAATATCAGAATATGATCAAGAGGGCAAATGTTACTAATGAGGAAGAACATACAAGCTAGGAGAGGTTGCAGCAGTTTGCTTTTGCTGCATCTACCAAGAAGGACAAAATTCCACCTCCTTCTCTCCTCTCCTTCCTGCTGGGTTGATGGAATACAAACTATGTTTGCACTTTGAACTCAGTTTGCAGCAGTTGAAATAAGATGAGTACAAAGGGGAAAGTGGAAGGAGAAAAGAGAAACTGGGTATTTTAAAGGCAACTGAAGAAGTTGGACAACAGAGGATTAACTGAGACTGACCTTGACAAATCAGTGTGAGGGTATAGCATTTCACTTTAATTGGTTTCCAATCTGTTTGAAGGCCTACTTCATGGTGCTGGTTTTAACCTAAATGCCCTAGATGGCTTGGGGGAGGGGTTGGCTTCTTCTTCTACACACAATTCTTACCTAAAGATAATCCACAGAGGCCTTTCCCCAGGTGCCCCTTAAGTGGGAACTTGGGGAATAGCCACCTGAGAGGTGGACTTTTTTCATGTTGACTCCTAAATTATGCTTTCCCTGGTTCCAGGGGCATACCTTATTGTTTTACTATATTGTTGTTGCTTCTGTCTTAAGGGGTTTTCTTGGCAATATTTCTTTGGAGGGGTTTGTTTGCCTTTGTCTTCCTCTGAGACTGTTTCTTCATTAGCCTCAAAGGCCCCTTCTTAAACTGCAAATCCCAAGATTCCATAGGATGTTGAAAGTGAAATAATAGCACTATAACAATCTAGTGTGGAAATGGCCTGAGAGAATGTGATGTGCTCAAGGTCACCTAGTGGGTTGCCGTAGCTGAGCAGGGATTTGAACCCTGGTCTCCAGAGTCATGGTCCAACACTGAAACCACTAGACCACACTGCCTCTCTTTCCTACTGCATGCTATATCACACTTTATTGATTTATTGTCTTTCTGTATGCAATACTTCAATTCAGAAAATAAGAGTGAGATATTGATAAAAACTTAAGACTCAGTACTAGTATTTTAGCTCTCTGGTTGTCATTATTCTTGCACTGGTAGATGGGATATACAATAATCCCTCCACATTCACTAGGGTTAGGGGCACAGGACCCCTGTGAAAGTGGGAAAACCATGAATAACTCGAGGCCCAAACCATATTTTAACACACAAAAGAAATATAATCACCATGTTCAACCTACTGTGGATTCCTCTGAGGCATCAGGGTTCTCTCATAAGGCAGAAGTGGCTGGCTGGTGGGGCTGATTGCCACCTCCATGGCTGCCCCACACCCTTTTTAATAGGGACTTACAAGCCTCATCTGCAGTTTCTCAATCTCACAAGGTTTGCAGTCCCTATTAAAAAATGGCATAGGGAGGCAGCAGAGCTGACAGCAAATAATCCATGAAAAATTAAATCTGCAAACGTGGAGGGCTGACTGTATATTTGCATTGCTTTTGTATTGTAGATTTCTTTTTGCCTTCCTGCATCTCACTGAGGACTTCCATGGCCCTTGAAATCTAGTTCTGGTGGGCTTCCCATCCCTCTGGATTATGTTTTCGGGGGTTACATGGGGGGATACATATGCGACAAGGAGGTTTATTCTCTCCTGATTCCAGGAGACACCCAGCTGGATCCTGGCCCATAG
Organism: Iguana delicatissima; assembly: GCA_948472985.1. Lineage (NCBI taxonomy): Eukaryota > Metazoa > Chordata > Lepidosauria > Squamata > Iguanidae > Iguana > Iguana delicatissima. The sequence goes on along the minus strand of CAOKZL010001925.1, from coordinate 209,718 downwards.
TCAGAACTTTTAATAGAAAACTGGGTACTGGGAACAAGGCTTTCTTCATGCAATGGTCTCCCACTGTCTTTGAAGGACCAGGGGAACGATTGTGATAGAATAATAAAACACCCAGTGGGACAGAAATAAAAATAATAGAAAGATAGAAATAGAACAGCATCTAGGCCAGTATCCGTAAACAAGAAAGAAAAAAAACATCTACCATGATGGCTCTGAATGGACTGTGAAGAAGAAAGTGTGGGAGTCCTCCTACTAAAGCATAGTATGAGGAACCTGAGCAGAGTTGCTATACAGTTATATACAAGGGGAAAAATATGCAGCACATGGCAACCATTGTCAGAAGCTCAGCCAGCTCACAGCTAGGAAAACATACCTTATCCACTGGTTATAGCATAAACACAGATGCAACCAAATGAGTCACCGGAGGACTACAAAAATTCAAATTGGACGCAAATGAAGCTTTGTGCACATGCATGACAAGGAATCCATTGAGCAAGACTAATTTTATGCCAGTGCCAGAATGGATGTCTTGCATGCTGAAATTGAAAACCAGGCTTTGGTGAAGGAATCAGAGCTCATTGCTAGAGTGCATGCTTTGCTATTCAGCTATAGATTCTTCCTTCAGTGCATGCATTTGAAAGGGGATGAAGTAATGGGAATGGAAAGACAGTTACCAACTGACTAGCATAATGTCCTCCTTTGCTGCTTTTAACAAGCAACTTGAGCTGCAGAACATGGCCCTGGACCTATGTGGCACAAGGTGCTGGGAGGGAGGGTAAACCTTTGCTGGCCTTCAATGGAGAGAGGGAAGATGTTTCTATGTCAGGCTAGAGGATATTTAAGGTCCTCCCACCATCTTTGCATCCTCTTTTGGTGGCTAGACTCAACCTACCCTTCTGCCTCTGGTACAGTGTGAGCTTTACTGGTCACTTTGGGATTAGGTAGGTATTTTTTCCTCTTTTTACCAAGGTGTTTTTATTTATTTGTTTTGTTTTGTTTGTTTGTTTGTTTGTTTGCATAGGCCCCCACCATATCTCGGAGACTTTGACAATTGGTGAAGGGTAGAGTCCTTAAATTGGAGGTCACTTGGCAGATAGTGGGGGAAGGAATAATAGTTATGGTGAGCACCTTGGCACCCTTTTGATGAAGAGGGGGACTCTGGAACTGCCTGTTTAGATCCTGAGACCCAGTGGGTAGAGAAGGAGACCCGTGGATGGCACAGGGGTGGGGGGGTTGGAGTTGCCTTCATTTAAATCCTGTGACTTGGGGGTGAGGCTTCTTGGATCTGCCTTCCAGTAGATGGCCAGAAACACAGAAACTCAGCTGTTGGATTGCCCTTGGAGTTCAGGTGGTTCACCCAAGGGAAGGCTGAGAAGGAAGTCATGGAGTAGCACCTGGCCTCAGCTGACCCTGTGGTTTGTTGCTTCCCCTTCTTGCACCTTTCCAGGTTCAACTTAGTTTAAATAGGTTCTAGGTTAAATAAAGTGGCCCTTTTCAGCCCAGTTCTCTATGTCTGGTCTTGTTATTCCATGACTGGTCAGCAAATGCTTTTCATTCATAAACCATAGATTATTTCTCTGACCCATGCATTTGGAAAGAGTTGGAGTAATAGGACTGAAAAGACAACTGCCTAGCATAATTGGGTCCTCCTTCATTACCTTTAGCAACCAGTATGAGCTGCAGAAATCAGAATTCCCAAATCATAGAGTCCCTTCATGCCAATAGCTTAGTTCTGTATGGTGAAGAACAATATGTTTATTAAGGAAATGATATAAGAAATAGAAGTAATGGAGGACAAAAGAAACTAAACAAGTGTCACCTGGTACATCAACTCTTTGGATTTCATTAAATAGAAAAGAGCAGAACCAATTTGTCCATTTGGATCATTTCTATACTATTGACCCCTGGGGTGTGTAAAGTGCATCTTGTGGGCTGCACGTGGCTCCCAAGGTTATTTTTGTGGCCTCCAAGGGAGGGAACAAATTCTATCACTGTCATAGAGAGGTATAGTCTTGTCTAGGATAGCCTTCCTGTTGCTATACAAGCCTGGTCCTAAAATGGCTGAGAGAGCCCTAAAATATGGTGAAAATTCCTCCTTTTTCGTAGAAGGCATTTGGAGACAAAATTCAACTATTGTGTGTGGGGGTTGCTGCCCTCCAAGTTCTCCTGCAGAGCTAAAGCAGCCTCTTAATCTCACATAGTTGTCCACCCTTGTTTTAGCTTTGCCTCTCTAAGATGGTGGTAGAATCTGTCTTACCAGCCTCATGCAATATCTCTAAAACAGTGGTTCTCAACCTGTGGGTCCCCAGATGTTTTCAGACTTCAGCTCCCAGAAGCCCTGAGCATTGACCATAGTGGCTGGGGCTTCTGGGAGCTGAAGTCCAAAAACATCTGGGGACCCACAAGTTGAAAACCACTGCTCTAAAACAAGCATCCCTTGTGTTCATCAATTTGGGTTAGAAATGGAAATGTGTGTCTGTCTCTGATCACAGACCAGGTCTACAGCCTAGGGCTAAAGCTTTCCATGCATGGGCAAAGTGATACTAATAATGCCAGTGATTACATGTGATCTAGCCCAAGGTGAATGGAGGGAAGGTAGCAAACCAGAAAGGAAAACAAATCTTGTTAATTGATACGGAACTAATGACACCTTATGGCTTCTATATCAACAAGACAAGGGATCCACTCTGGTTTTTAGTATGAATGTTAAAAGAACAATCAGAAGTGCTGAACCATACCCAGAAAATATATTCAGCACCATGGATAGTACCTGTTAAGCTTAACTAAAACCCAGAGAAGACTCACCACTTTGTCAACACAAAAGTCATCAACTGTTACTTGGAACTGCGATGTGAGGTAGACTGGGATTCTGCACTGACAACAGGGCTGTTCACACATAAAATTAAACGTATCAGAAGCTGATTGTATCTATTTTCAAGTATTTATTGTGCACATGTGAAGAAACTTATGTTCAGCTAACTGTACACTGGAAGAAGAAAACTTGGGCTTTTCAAGGAAGTGTTCAACCTGCTTTGTTGTTGCCATCAAAAGGGAATGGATTCAATGGTGCTGATTAAATCCCTATTGAAGTAATTCACTTTTCCTGGGAAGAGTGAAGGACATTCTGAAACTCTTCTTGAAACAATTTGTTTCTGAGATATAGAGTGTTTAGATAAAGTAACTGATATATAGCTTTGATATGGCTGTTTTTCCTTCACAAACTCTTGCTTTTTAAAACTTCAGCTCTTTAGAAATGAAACTCAAACTTCTCTAACTATCTTAGCTATAAACATTAAAATATTTACTGCTTCAGAAGCAACTGGGGCTGCTTCTGGAGAGGGTTGATGAGCTAGGGAATTCTGTCAACACATATAAATATGCACACAAATGCAACCGTATGACCAAGTGGTGGGAACAGATCTACTTGTGAAGGAAGGAGTCTTTTCAACTGGGGAGACCTACATGAGGTCATTTCAGAACTAAATTCAGAGAGAATCTTTCTCACAGAGAGATAAGCATATATGCAGGCAGTTTGTACATGTGCTTATTATAACAAGAGAAAAATCCCAAGTTTTGACCAGATTTCACATTCCTGTCTAGGACTGGTACAAAATTATAACTTGCCTCCCCTCACTTTTCTGTCAGCTTATGTATACTAAGACTAAAAAAGTCTCAAATCTTCTAAAACAATTGGAAGTCTTGATTGGTGTGCTTTATTTTTTTTATGTTGCTTTATTGATCAACCTAATGTTTCTGACTTTGTATTTAAGCCAAGCATTTTATACACGGTTCCCCGTCCTTAGTGTCAATTCTGAAGTCTTGTCACCAAACATAACTCATTGATTCACTTATGTTGTGAAGGCTGCAAAACCCAATATCTAGTTCCTTTGCCAGCAACTCAACTTCAGCTTATGGAAACCCTATGGATGAGAGGCCTAAAGTCACTCTACCATCAATAGCCCTGTTCAGGTCTTGCAGAATCAGGGCTGTGGCTTCCTTGATTTTGCCTATCCATCTGTAATTGTAACACAGTCTTCCTCTTTTCCTACTGCCGTCTACCTTACCAAGCATTATTGTCCTTTCTAGTGAGTCTTGTCTTCACATAATATGACAAAAGTGCAACCATATTAGTTTAGTAATCTTGACTTCTAGGGAAAGTTCAGGCTTGATTTGCTCTAGTACACATTTATTGGTCTTTTTTTTTTTTTTCAGTCCACAGCATCTGTAGAACTCGATTACAGCACCATATTTCAGATGAGTTGAACTTCTTTCTCTCAATTTTCTTCACTGTCCAGCTTTCACAAGTGAACATAGAAATCAGAAGTATGATGGCATGAACCATCCTAATTTTAATATTCAATGATAAATCCGTATACTTCAGGATCTTGTCTAGTTCCTTCATTGATGCCCTTCCAAGTCTTAGCCTTTTCCTGATTTCTTGGCTGCAATCTGCATTCTGATTAAAGACTAGTCCAAGGTATGGAAAACCTTGAACTGTTTCACTGCCTTCATTGTTCACTTTAAAGTTCTGCAAATCATCTGTGGTCATTATTTTCATTTTCTACCTTCTCTTTCTTCCTTTGCACTTTCTTCCTTTGGACTTTCTTCCTTGACTTTCTTCAGTCATGATTCCAAGTCTTTGCTATTTTCTGCTAGTAGTATGATGTTATATGCACATTTAGTCTGGCTCCTCAGTTATAGCCTGTGTGATATGGGAAACTGCTAGCAACATTGCTGGCATCAGCATAGCCTCTTGCATCACAGAAGCACACAGTCCAATCACTGTGGAAATATAGTGACATTGGCTCTTACTGTCTTTAAATGCCAGTGTCCTGATTATTATTCTGCTTTTACTCCTTCTCTTCTGCTTGTCAGATGCCTCACCCTCACATTGGCTTCTTTACCTCTACATGTTGTTTCTGGTAGGATTCATTTTTTGATGGGCAAGATGCCTTCTGCCCCTGCCCCCCGACACACGTTGCTTTCTTGCTCCACTCCCTGTACTTGCTTTTTTCCTCATTTCTCTCACCTCCTTCCCTTTTCCTTCTACCTGTTCTTTTGACTATCTGGCACACTCCCCAACTTGGATCTATGGCATCAGAGGAAATGTCCCTTTATATAACAGTTTAGAAAGTGATGCTTAGTCACACATGGTGTCTTCTTTTTTTTTTTTTTTTAAGTCTTTATCCAGAGTGCCTTTAGGGTACACACAAAACCTAGAGAAATTTTCTCAATTTTCTCAATTCATTTGGGGAAATGAAGACTGCTGGCACTGCTTCAGCTTCATTCCATCGTATGCATGATGTCTTCTGGTCTTTAAGGTATTGATATAACTGCCTTTTGGGCTCTCTGGCCTGACCCTAGTGGATTTACATAAGTTTTGGCTCACCATTCAGCAATGGATTCAATGGGCTTGTTGGGACTAGCAACTGGATTTAGGCCACAGGGAATCATTCAGGCATATAGATATTATTGGACTGTAAAACCCACCAGCACTAGCCAGGACAGCCACTGGTGAGAAATTCTGGGAGTTACAGTACAGTTCAGTTATAGTCCAGTAATATCTGGAATTACAGTCCAGTAACAGTACAGTTTCCCCATGTGGCCATGGAAACCCATTGACTGACTCTGGGCACATCACAAGCTCTCATCCACAGAAAACCCTGTGGAAGGTTCACCAAAAGTTGGAAATGACTTGAAGGCATACTGCTACAACAACAACAACAGTCTAGTTATAGTCCAGTCCAGTGGAGGGCCATATGTTTTCTACCCGCAGCACAGAAGTAACTGTATAGTTTAAAACATGGCTATGTCACCTAAACTGCCACAGGAATCTGATTCTTTTCGTAGTTATCACTATAGAAATATTATTATGCAACTTAGAAAAAAATGACACCAAAAATGCTCATTTTCCAGTACTTGAGCAAAGAAAAAGAAGTTAGAAAAGAACAGGCAGGAGTGCTGAAAATGGATCTTCTCACACCAATAATTCTTCCTGTTGAAGGTTCAATGTCACCTCAAAGCATGCCTACATGTTTCAGGCGCACAGGCAAGAAAACTGGTAGCTAAACTTTAATGCTTTCTCCAGTTGCTGATGACATGAAGTGTTGGAGCATATCACTCATGCCCTTCTTCAACTGGAGGTTAGGGAAAGAAAACAATTTCACCTAAGGACGTTTCTCTACAAACACATCAAGAGTGACACCAGCACATTTTAGCCATTGGTAAAAGGAAGCATTATACTCCAGCTGGTGACTTTATAGTGACAACCATACAATATCTTATTTGTAGCGTAACAGATGTGGGCAGGATAGTCTTGCTGGGAGAGACATATAAGAATTGCCTTGCTGGGATCAGAAAGTTAGATGTCTAGTGTTCTGTTTCCTGGGATAAAATATCATTTTGACTCAAATGTAGAGATGGGAGGATTTCATTGGGTTCATTTGGTTCTAATACAAACCAACTTAACTGTATTATGTGAACTAATGTATCCACCAGAATATAATTATCCTTTGGTTTTTGTTCTGGTTCAAATTTTGTGATATAGTTCTCTGATCAGAAAGTGGATACTGCTATATATGCATTACAGAAATGCACAAACAGATGTGCACATTAGGGAAAATAGCAAACATAAAGATGTGAAGAATGTATATCTTAATGAACCGTAATGCCAAATGAAAACAATTGCATATGTATAGATTTTTTTAACAAAAAATGAGAACATATGAAAACAGGGTAGAATTAATTTTTGCTGGAAAAAATGTGAATGATATAAAAAGTGAAACAGTTTTGTTCATCCAAATATCAATTAATCGGTCAAGGATGTCAGATCATAGATGAGAGGGTAAGATGGAGATCCCACCAATGATACTACCTTTCCATGGTGGTGGGATTGTGTGCTCCTATGGGGCAAGAAACTATATTGATGGTAGCAGTGCTGGTGGTAGGGCCTCCCATGTTAGACAGGCTTTTATTGAGGAGCCAGACTAAATATGCCAAACAGCTTCTGAACAGCAGTAGTAGTGCGGGGAGGCGGGAGTAACACTGGTGAAGGATCTCTTAGAAACAACAGCAGTAGCACCATGGCTAACACTTGTTAGTACTGCATAGAAGGAGGCACAACAAACCCCTTTTGAAAGTCATTTAGCATGAAAAAACTATGATGAGACAATCTAAAATGAGACAAGAAATAGTGCCAGAAGATGAGACTCCCAGGTTGGATGGTGCTCAGTGAGCTACTGGGGAAGAGCAGAAGACAAATACAAGCAGTTTAGTGGCTAATGATGCAACTGGACTCAAGCCAAAAGGACATTCAGCTGTTGATGCTCTCAGACGCAAAATAAAAATCAACAGCTGCGCAACACATATTATAGGAAGACTCGTCTCTGAATCTACAAGATCAGCACAGGGCAGTTGATGATAGGGTGACTTGGTTTCTCATCCACAGGGTCACCATAAGTTGGAGTTGCCTTGAGGACAGTTATCAACAAAAGGTGGGGGTGAAAATTGATGGAGAAGTTGACATTTCAAGGGCACATAACCATGTAGCTACAGAGCATAGTGGACAATGCAGCATACTTTTAAAATGTACTGAAGAAGAAATGAGTTTCAGAACATGCTGGACCAATAAAACCTTCATTTTCCTGTCCCACTGAAATTTCAGCTCCCCCTGTTTCCTTGTTATGATGTCCTCCACTGTCAAATTTAAATTGACCCAACAGTGAAAGCAAATTTCATTGGCACAGGAATCTAAGTCAACCAACATTATTGTGCTCCTAATTTAAAAAGCTTCTAATGCCTTCATCTTATTGAAGTCCTACACATATTTTATGTTTTATACCACTTCTATTGGAAAACTAGGAAATTATGGTAATACAGTTGCAAGCTAGGAGACATCAGGATAGTTTCAGGTGGCTCAGTTGGAGGAGTGAAGTTCACAGACAGATGTATTGTTGCTAGCATATTTGTTATTCTATGTTCTTTAAAATTTTAAATATTATGAATTTTGATAATTTCAGGTTAACTGAAATTAACTAACTGAACTGAGGTTAACTAACTGAAATTGAATTCTCAAATACTCCTAACTGGGTTGTAAGAGCAGAAAAATAGCCTTGAGTCAAAAAAAAAGGGCAAGAATTAGTTCTTTTAGTCATTCCATCCCACCAGGATTATTTTCTGTGAATTATATGATCTATTTATGCAGCGCTGCCTTTCATTGTACTCTGTCTCCCCTGGATTGATGAAGTGGATTGACAATATTTTCACCCCTAGAGTACATTAAAGTTCTGCAGCACAACCTCTCCCTAACTTATTTTTTTCTCTCCCCAGGAAAAAAATTATGAGCAAACTATGGTTTTGTCTTCTTGGTAGGGGTTGTTTGCTTTAATATTTACACCAGTTATGGGCTCCAATTGTCAAGAGAAATGGTTTTAGCCACATTTGCCTATCTTGCAGAGCAGCTGTAAGGCTAAATTGATATCTCTTAATAAAGGGTTTGGAGGTCCTCTGATGAGACATAGCAATAAAAGAAGAGCATTAGGGGACAAATGTTCAAAAACAGGTTATTCACTTGTGGTGTGTTTGGAAGCTGAAAGTGGAAATGATGCTTCTTAATCTGCTACCATATCTTAACTTCTAAATAGAAGGGTCCATGTTCCAAGAGTGATTAGAAAGCATTGCTACACAGCTGGATCCCTTTGCTGCAACAGCTGTTCAACAACTTCTCTCACTAACCTCCTATGACATCTCTGGAGAATGTGGAAAATATTTTTGAGGTCTTCTCATACAATATATGAATCTACATCTATAGCTATATCTTGCAGTGAAGATGTAAAGAATATTTATAACTTTTCACCTTCAGTGTGAAAGGGTTGTCAAGCCAACTATTAAAAAATTATCAAATATGGAAGATTTTTCACACTTTTTCATTTTCATGTTTTTCCACATACAAAAAACCATGGTATTTTGTGGAAAAGAACACAGTGTCCAGAATCCTGTTGGTGATTCCCAACTAGAGTAGAAGCATGGAATCAATTGCTGAATGGTGAGTCAACACAGAGATAAATCCAATTGATTCAATGGCTATACTCTAATTGGGACTTACCAACAAGATTCCAGATACTACATTCTTCTCTGCAAAATATCATGCTACTCTGTTCTAGCCAGGACTAGCAACTGGAATCTGGCCATTTTTGTTTGTGCAAAAAAAAAAAAAAAAAAAAGTTTTATGATTCCACCCTCATCAAAGAAGTATGGAAATGGGAAAAAAATCTTTGAAAAATGCATAAAACTCTGATAATCCCATCCAGTGCACAGAAATTTTTCAACTTTTTTCACTCACATATGCCACTTTGAAATGAGCAAAAATTTGCATCTTTTTCTTTAAGAGTAAGCCTAACAGTCTTCCTGTTTTTTTCTGTTCAAAGCATCTCTCATTTATCCCAGCTGATCCCATCAGACAAGTGTAGTTGTCATGGGTAGAACTGGTTAGCTGAAAACACATTTTGATCATACTTCAGCCTAAGCATGGTTGCACTGGCAGAATTGCTGCTATCAGTGATACTTGGTGGTCTCCATATCAGTGGGATGATGAATTTGCTCTGGGGTTTATTCTAAACTCTAAAGGAACTATCCAAGATTTGTGGAATAGAGTTCAGCACCTAAGGTAGCTCCCTTAGAGTCTGCAATAAAATTGAGATGGATTTGCCAACTTCCTTAACCTTTTTCCCCCAAAAAATGGGTTATTGCTGTTGTTCATCTGAAACAATGAGACAGAGAAAGAAGGGTATAGAAAGAGTGAGAAATGGAAAGCAAAAGCAAAATAATGACTAAAAAACAAGGAAAAGAGAGGTATGCAAGGAGGAAGAGGAGAAAAGGAAAACACTTAAGAACATAAATCTTCATAAATTTCATTCTTGCAAGCAAAGGTTATTTTTCCCCCTCCTTCATTGTGAGAAAGCCATTGAGAATTGCAGTTTACAGAGGTTAATCACAGTTCAGAGGAAAAATACACGTGGAAGTTTTGGTCAGAAAACATGTTTCCTGTGCACTAAATAGCGGTTTCTGAACTTGACTATTTTGTACTGTTGAGTACTATTGAGTACAAATCTGTATTCATGAGACCCGGAAATTTGCTTGTTAAAAAACTATAGCTGTGATTCTTCAGGATGAGATTCACCTTGGTGAAATGCACAAAAATGCCCAAGGGTGATCACTGGTAGTATATTGCCTACACTTTCTGTATAGATCAGCTTTTGACATAATTCAGCTCCTATAAACCCTTGAAAAAAATTATCAGAATATTTGGGATCTGCAGCAAGCCAGCTGGTTGCCTTTGTGCTAGCTGTGTTTAAAAACACATTAGAAGTTAAAATCTAATTTCCTAATTTCAATAATATGGAGAAAATGGTTTTCTTGCTGCCAGAAAGATACAGTATGTTATAAAACCCAGCAACCTTCTCTTCCCCTCCATATCTTCTTTACTGTACATGGTTATAGTAATGAGACTAGGCAGGAAGGGCATATCTGCTATATAGATGTGACTGTAAGTCCTTTTAATGTAAGATGCTGATACATATATCATAAAAGGTATTTCTCGGGGACGGAAATTCTTGAGTTTCCCAGTTCCTGCTAGACACTGAGCAAAAGACATTGGCATCTCTTCCTGTAGTATTGAAACATTTGGGATTTTTTTTTCTCCTTGCAAAGGATGGAAAACTCACCATAATGTTTAAAAACTGCATTTTCAAGAAACTCACTCAGTTTTACTGGGAACTCTGGAACTATAGGTTTGCCTCTGGCCATGGCTGTTTCATTTTGAACAACTTTTTGAGAAATAAGGACAAAACAGAACAGGAATAGATGGAGTGGTTACCATAACTAAAAAATAAACGTATATTGCATACTGGAGTTTGGGTTTTCTAGTTTTGCTTGATAGAAGGGCCAAGGCATGCAGCAAAAATAACCACCAATTCCATTTCATCCTATAATCTAAGGGACTCTCAAACAATGTACCCTTTAGGTGTTGAATCTATCATCTATTTTCCTCTTCTTTCTTGACCTGCCTTATTCAGAGAAGCCTTCTCATCCCTGCTAACTTGCTTCATCCCTGCAAGGTCTGCTCCTCTTCTGCCCCTGCCCTGGTTCTTCTTTCTCATGGAACAAGAGTCCAGAGAGGTTAGGGACCAAGTCACACACAAAACTAGCTGAAAAAGAGTGTCAAAGGAGAGGGCAACAGGACGGAAGCAACCTTGGTGGGCATGAAGCAAATAGCAGGAATGAGAAGGAATCAGAGTGGGCAGAAAGGTCAAGGAAGAAGGGGAGTATAGATCCTAGAGAGTTCAGGGAGCAATGGAGTGGGGGAGACAGGCAAGAAAGATGAGGTGGGGGCGGCAGGAGAGAAGAGGCCTTGGCAAAGATGAAGTGAATTAAAGGAGAAAATAGTTCTGGCTTGTACAATTAAGGTGTGCTATTTTAGGGATTAGTACGAGGAACATTGACCCTTTTCCAATGCTGAATCATTCAAATGCTTATGGAAGTTGTGCAGTTTTAGTTAGTACAGGTGTACAACTTTGCCTTGGAGAGGTGCACTGTTTTCCAACTGTGAAGCTGTTAAGGCTGCACAGAGTTGACAAAGTTGTGCTGCTAGGCTGTGCTGAGAGCAACAACAATAACCAAAGTTCCCACAAGCTGCCACAACTTTCCAAGTGCTGTTTTAATTCCTGTCAGTGCTTCCTAAGCAGTCAGGAACACCAAATTTCAACCACATTGAGGGAAGTCGAATACTCTTTCCATCCCTATTTGTGCATTTTCAGTCAGTTGGTTGTATGGGTAATATTTCTATCCTTCTATCTTGATCAGTCAGTTGTTCCATTGTAAGTAACTATGCAATATAACTCCCATTGTTAGTAACTCTATAATGTAACTCTGCTATGGTTACAACCATGAAAAGGAAGTAGTGAAAGGCAGACCACTTCCTTTGGGAGCTAGAAATCATATCGTAACATAAACATGACTTTGTTTTAAAACTCCAGCTTGAGAAGAATATGTCTGCTTACATGTTTGTATGTGTTTATGTGTACCCACACATGAATACAGATGGAATTCTGGTTGCTGTTGTAGACATGTGTAAATTTCCTTATGTATGCGGCTGTACTTTCTTTTTTTGCAGGGGTCATAGTTCAATGTACATATCCGTGGTTTTGTAAGCAGAGTTCCACCATTATTACAGCTATTTCACATACAGTTGCATATTCTTGGTTGATGTAATCACTAGAGTATCTTGTTATTGTCCCATTGTATGTCCAGATGTGCTACTTCATTCAATGGATTGCAGAAATGGCCAATGTGTTCCCAGTGCACAATGGGACAACAAAAAGATGCACTGGTGATTACACAATCAGTTGCAAAATGCTGGGATTCAGCAGAAGGGAGGTCCAGTACAATACAATGTCAACTACATCTGTATAGCTTTGGACCATTTCCACACTACACTGTTATAGTGCTACTATTCCCCTTCCAATATTCTATGGTACCCTGGGGTTTGCAGTTTAGAGAAGGGTCTTTAGAATTCTCAGCCACAGAGCTCTTTGGCCTCAGTAAACTACAAACCCCAGAATTCCACAGGATATTGAAAGTGGAATGACAGCACTATAACAGTGCAGTGTGGAAATGACCTTACACTACACAAGCATGATGTGAAGTTTCCACCATGGGAATAATGTTGCAAGTATTAACCACAGCTAGCCCAAGACAGTTTGCTGCCTGATGTGGAGCAAGAAATGGTGCTCCTCTCTACTTGCACTGATCACTAAAGTCCAGGTTCACAGTACTCAACTTATTTTGACATGAGCCAGAAGATCCCCTAATCCTTTCCCCTGACAATGGATGAATTAACAGTAGATGAATTAACAATGACAACCAATGGGTTAATGGTGGATGAATTAACAATATACTGTTCTGTCATGATACCCAAAGCCTATTGTGGAAGTAATCTCTTCACTCTGCCTAATGATAGATATTTGATGGCACTTTCTCTTTTTCTCTAGAGGTGGGCAACCTTCAAAATCCATACAATGTTCCCAGAAAAACAATGAAAAGGAAAACAATAAACCTGCTTGTCATTCCTGGTTTGTTAACTGGCATTGATTCAAAGTTCAAACGTAATCAGAATTCTGGCTTAATGCAAGCTAGGATCTCTGTGACAAAGCTAGCATGTGATGATGAGATGTGATGGAATCAGCCACAGAGAAGTGCATGGCTATAATGCTAATGCACAGATTCATAAATCATAATTTATGAAACTATGGAAGAACATCCAAATAACAGTCTCAAAGAGATTTCGGTCTTAACTTACTTTAGTGCCATGCTACATACTTCATGTTTAATGAAACGTCTTGTTACAGGATTGTAACAGGCAACATGGAATATCCTTACAGCTAGATCAGTGGGAGCTTCTTTACAGACCACAGTATTTATTGTGTAAATACATTTATTGTGTAAACATATGCCCAAGCTTGTCCAGTTATTATAAGGCTCGAGGAAACTGGACTCTTATACTCTGAAGTTTCAGTCTGTCTCATTAACTACTACAGCACAGCAGCTCCCTTTGTGAGGACTATCTGTTGGGTTGGATGATAGATTTTCAAGTCATTTCTGTTGCATTAAAGTCATCCTTTATTATTCCAGAAAAATCCTTTGTTTACTCATATTATCTGCCTGGTGAATTGTTTTCTTGCTGTTTAATTAGTACAGTTTTAATCAATGCTGAGAAATAAGTCAGCTTCAGTGGTCCTGCAACAGATTTACTAGGGGGCTGGGAAGATAACAGTTACTTCCTCGCCTTTGAAATAGACAACATATTTTGTAACTATCTTGCTGGGGAAAAAGTGTTCAATAGAAGTAGAGCTTCATTCAAGAGCTTCAGTTTCAAGGTCGTGAACTCCAGATCTTACTTTCCACTCTGTAAAACTCATTTTGAGAAGGTAAGAAAAGTGTTTATGTACATGCTGAAGGCTCTTGGGACAAGAAACATAGACACAGGCAATAAAGTACTACAATATATCTTATGTGGCTGTGAGTCACAGGCAATAAAGTGCTACAATATATCTTACGTGGCTGTGAGTTATCCTAGGAATAAGATTTATTATCTTAACCCAAAAGTATCTTAGCAAGATTTATTCAGATGAGGTTTGTCTTTGCCTTCCTCCTAGGCTGAGAGAATGTGACTTACCTATGGTCACTCAATGAGTTTCCATGGCTGAATGGGAATCTGAACCCTGGTGTCTAGGAGTCATAGTCCAAAACTCAAACCACTACACTAGACTGGATACAGACAGAAAAATTTTATAATTGGTAATTTCATCCTCCTTTCATTACTCCTGCTTTGAAATGCCCATATGCTTTTTGATGACTTGTTTCCACCAGATCTGGCTGCATCAATGGCCTAGACTTTTCCTGCTTTCTGACCTAGTGAAAAAATGATGGTTGGAGTCCTGTTGGTGATATTACACCTACACCTTAGGTGTAATATCAAATTTTGCTTCCATATGTCTTTTAACAGGCATTGCAGATGGAGGTAGTTAACCCCTTAGCTCACTCATCTGGTGTTGGTGTTCCTCCTCCAGTCATTTAACGGCCAAGAGAGAGAGGGGAGACATGCAATTGATATCTGTTTTTCAGCAAGCCAGAGTAAAGGCATTCTCCTGGATTTCCAGAAGTCCAGGAAGGTGTCATTTTCTTCTAGCCAGCAGTTGTAGTAGAGACAGCCACTACCTGGCCACTCTCATTCTACAGTTTCCACTAGCAAGTATATAACCCTGGTGAGAGACACTCCTAGCACCAAATGTGGGAAGGAAGTTTTGTTATGTTCTGAAGCCATTCTTTTCTTTATTTGTACTTGGGGCTGTCATGCATGCCTTTGTAACATTCTAGCAAATGGTTGATGAACCAGCTAGGGTGGAATACAGAAGTGAATGGAAACTTTGTTCCTTCATATGTCCTCTGCCACATCTTATGTTGTTACTGTGAAACTAGTTGTTGAAACAGCTGAGTTGAAATGCCCAGATTGATTCCCATGCCTTTTTGATGGCTATCAAGGAGACAACAGAGAAACATCTGGAGTTGTAAGGATGGGATACGGTGGAATGCCAAATGACCTCATATTTAACAGCAACAACAGTAACAACAACAACAACAAAACAGTAGTCTTGAAATGGAGATGATCTGAAGAACAAAAGACTGAAGAGAAAGTTAGGCATACTACAGTGTTCTATAAAGTTACTTAATATTAGTACCTTTGAACTGCCTGCAACTGTCTGAAAACTTCTGGAGTGCATTAGAACTCTGAAACAAAGAGGAAGGCAGAATCTCTCTCTTTCTCTCTCAGTCCTACTCCCCTACTTGTACATCAGTTTGAAAAGAAAGTTTGAAGACATTCTTGTGGAAGCTGAGTGATGAGAATTAATTCCCCTCCTGCTGGGTGCCGAAAGCAGTTCCAACATTGGAGTTAAGGAACCATTTTGAGTACAAATTCAAAAGTGAAAAAAGAAGGGAGGGGGGAGAAAAAGGAGCTTAAGGCATATGAAAAGTTCCATTTGAAACCTGAGTACATTTCTTTTAGTATAACATTAAAGTAGACAGAGGAAGTAGGGGCATCATTTAGTGAACTTAAAGGAGAGAGAACAGGGAGTGATGGCATGGAATTCAATAAAGGAAAATGCAGCTTTTGGGCATTGGAGAGCTGCAGCAGTAATCAAAGCACCACAAGTGTAGATTTTTAGTGTTAAAGCAGACATAGCAAGGAGAAAGTACAGTTGCATTGTGAAGTGGGGGGGAGAGATCAGTTCAGAATCTAATATGAAACACAGAAGGCAACAGACTTACTTTTTTCCCATTAATCCCAGTATAAACACTTACTTTGTATGCCATCTGTTTATCTTCCTTCCTTCCTTCCTTCCTTCCTTCCTTCCTTCCTTCCTTCCTTCCTTCCTTCCTTCCTTCCTTCCACTTAACTGTACTGAAGAGGTATGTCCAGGGCAAGTTTAAGAAATACAGGCCCTTTCCTTATGGGGGGGGCAAAACGGGGCCATGCACGCAGGGGCAGAGCTTACCCGCGAGCAGGTTGCTCCATCCCTGTGGAGAGCGCGGATCCACCGTTCTAAATGCTGCCGAATTTGGGCGGCGCTCGGCAGTGTTCGGCGGTGCCCAAAATGGCAGCCGGCAGCTTCCGGCGGCACTCCGCCAATCAGGACAGCATGCCAGCTGGAAGCCCGCCCCCAGGCAGATCTGCAGGGACGCGCTACCGCGTCTCTGCAGTTCTTCACCAGGGGCTGCCACGGGGCAGCGCAGGTGAGTTTTATAAAAACCACTTGCAAAGGTGGTTTTTATAAAACTCGCAGTGCCACCCCCGCGGCTGCGCTAGAGCAGTTTGAGATCTAGAGCCTCACTTTTTTTAACTGCTCTAGCGCACCCCACGGTGAAGAAGACCTTCAAGAGAGGTCGCCCTAGCATGGGCAATATGCCCTTGTGGAAATGGCCACAGAAGCCCTAAAATGTACCAAATTTAAAAGGCTGCATAGCATTACCAAAACAGTGTATTAGTCTAGCAATTAGAGTAAAACATTTTTAGTAATGTATTCATAAACTGAGACCCTAATCTGTAAATTGCTCAGTTTGTGCCCACATCCAGCTCTATTGAGTACAACGCTTCTTCAGCAAGTATGTGAGACCTTGACTATTTCATGCGGGCAGGCAAGAATAAATATTTTCCACAATTTTCTTTTCACAGTGGAGGGAAAATAGTATTTCTGCACAGGAAGCTAAGTATTTTCATATCCCAAAGTATTTGGAGAAGTAATTCTGAGCATAAATATAGATTTTTAACAACAACAAAAAAGTAAGTTTTATACAGGAAAACACCATCATTGTCAGAAACTCACATGGGTTTCCAGAAGTTCACTTTTTTTTTCTTTTGTGCAAATATCATGTTTTTGAGCAAAATAACACTTATTTTGTACAAAAAATGTGTGTTTCTAGGAACAGTATTGTTTGCACAAAACAGTTTTCATGCAAGCACGCACACATAAAAACCACTCCAGAAACACAAGTGTTGTCAGTTTTAAAAATTGATTTTTTTATTTTTTATTTTTTGCACAAAACCCCTTCCAGAGAAGAGCTACTGAATTAACTGCATTTGCTTAAATGGTGACATACTATTCAGCAACTTATTCAATAGATCTACTCAAGATGAAACAAACTAACAGGATTCCAACAGTGTCTTTCTGCGCACAAGGCAAACAAAATATTTTTGGCACAGGAACACATTTTCATGCAAAACAGTTATGTTTCTGGTTCAAAATTTGTTTGTTTGTTTAACTGATTTAAATAAATCAAATTTCTCCCAGAATGATACCCAAGATGGCTCAGAATATGAGTTAAAGCCAAACAGTTAAAACAAAAGTTAAAAAGCAATTTTATGTGTGAATACCAGCAAAAAAAATTTCTCTCCCATGTCATTCTTAATCTGTTCACTGCTTTACATATGCAGTTTTTACACATTTCCCATTGATTAAAGTTTGTTTGTGTACATCTTAAGAATATATACACTGGGCATAATGATGGTGGGGGAGATGCATAGAACCAGGTAAAATAACTCTGTGGGAAACTGGCGGTCTCATTGTGGTTGTGAATGATAACTTCACCCATTCCTACTTGAGTTACAATCAACCCCTTGATTATGTTCACCTCAGTTTACAGAACTGTTCCTTCTACCACATAAAGCTAGTTTATGTCAAATGAACTTCACACACTGAAATAGGTTGTTACTACACACCTTTGGTTGTTTCTGCCTACCTGAAACCTGAAGCGTTAATTCACAGTTTTTAAAAGCCCATATATTGAAGAGGAACTCTTTTCATATTTGTAGCCAGAACACTGAAATATTCATGAAAGGAGCCGAGAACCTCTGAAAGAAGAGAAGTGCAAGATATAAATCTGATTAAATAGAACTAGTAACAGCTGCATCTTGTAGGATTAAATTACATTATTTTAGTGGATTATAAATGAGTGTATGATAATAAATAGAAAAGCCTTCAAGCATAAGTCATCACCATTTAGAAAAATCCTACTAACAGCAAAAGGTTTATTATTAAAACTTTCTTCTTAAACAGTCACTTTCCTGTAGCTCCTTTCACATAACATAAATGTTGCTCTACACTGTTATTGCTGATCTATTCACAAAAGCCACCATACTGAAGCTACTTTATGGCTGGAATCCCACTGGCATCATATCTATGTGTAAATTCCCTTACTTATATGGTTACACTTTTTTGGCCATTGTGTCCAGATAGATTCAGTTCATGGTTAAGTATGTGGAGTTCCACATGTATAGCTTTTTCACATGGGCCTAAATGTTGTGTTTAGTAACACCATCACATCACTGGAAATATGTGTTGACTTACCATGTGGCAGTTCATTCAAAGGGTCTACTCTAGCTGAGACTAACCAGTGAAATTCCAACCATGTAGCTGTGGTTTCTTGGATGGTGCCCATTTGCACCATCAATGTATCCATTCCTCCATCGAAGAACTGAAGAAATAGTCACTATGCATTCCCCATTGCACAATGGGACAATATGTTAGGCACATAGGCACAAGTACAACTGTGGTACAGTGTCGGCATTCAGCAGAACAGCAGCATAGCACGACGACTGTTTAACCACTTGTGTGTAGGTTTGCACAACTCAAGCATGATGTAGAATCTCAGTCTGTTACTAGGCTTTACACCTCCACACACTGATATGGTTAAATTAGCAAAATACGTTTTAATTGGTTTTGATATAAAATCTGCCCTGCTATGGCTTTATGGTCAGGTTGGACAAGAGGAAAAGACTAGCTGAATGTGTGTGTTGCTAATTAGGTCAGAAAACACCTCTAGGCATAGCCAGGTTATAGTCAGGAAACTACCAGGTAACTCCAGAGATAATAAGCTTGCAGCTAGCCCTTACTGTCTCTGCCTTTTGGGACAACAGTGACTGGGAAATTCCCACTAAACTGCTGATTGTCTTATCTCCTGACCGAGCAACCTTTCCTTTACCCTAAAACCTGTCCAACAAGCACTGAGCTATCAGGCAACCATTAACCCTTTGTCACCTAACACTAAGACCATCAAGCCATTCAGGACCTCATTGTCCACTCTGTGAACTCCATTGCTTACTTAGCCAGAAAGCCATTCACACCCATGCCCTTTGGGCAGAAATCATGTATAAAACACTTTAGTTTTGGCCAGTCAGTTTGCAGTACACTGATTGCTGGTTGCTTCTCTGATTTCTGAGAGTTTGCTGTCCTTAGAAGCAAGCCTAATATATCACTGCTTCTTTGCTGCTCTTTGAGATTGGTAAATATTACCCACTATGCCCTGAAATCTTGGTATCTGAAACTTTCCTCCTTTTTCTGTCAGTTAACCTCATGTGATTGTCTGACTGTTTGGATGTTGTGTGTGTGTGATTAATTCCCCCAATAAAACACAATTTAGCTTATTTTGGATCTCTGACTGATTCTTCCCTGCACAAGACCCCGTAAACATTGGTGTAAACGATCTCATTAGGTTACTCTCTTCTCGGAGGCTCCTTATTTTGAGCTAATAATTCCTCACCTTTACATAGAGGTACTGGCATCGTGGGTGAGCCTCTGAGTCATCCATGTTTTAAGGTAACGAGTCTATATCTTTTCCTATGGCAGCTAATGAACCATAGCCGAATATACTATTCTCTTGATTTCCTCCATCCCAGCAGAGATATCAAGACAAAAGGACTATACAGGTTCTGGTGCCACCTGCATTTCAATACGGTTAAGCTGCTTAATCTTCAAGTCTCTTCTGGAACAATACACAATTGTATCACAATTGTTCTTTGATTTGATTCATGCATAGTATGCCTAGTAAGGATGGATGAATATGGGACAGGTGTTCAGCTGCTCAGCCAAATGTTATCTATCCAGTTGGAATGCAATAACCTCTTCAGTTAGCTTTGTGTCTTAGAAATACATACAAGATGACACTCATGGCAGGAGCATGCAGTGTGTAAATTTGTGCTACTTAAGAGAGTCCTGAGCAGCAGAGGCAGTCAGAATCAATTACTAAACTGGAAGCTTTGTGGAATGAAGTAAAACATTATTGTGAGTGGGAGAATTCCAAGAAAAGTAAGCATTGTTCTTCAGATAACATATATCTACAGCACCTTTTACTGTGTATAGGGGCTTTATCAGTTTTCGTCTCCCTTATCTTCATAATCACCCTGTATCCTTAACTGTGAAGCTAAGGAAATTACCGCCAAGTGAATTTAAGAAAGTCACAGAATTTATAAAATTACCAAGTAGTTGATTAAAGATATAGTTATACCTTAAAAAAAGAAAAGAAAAGAAAAAGAAACACTTTACTTTTTTGTTGCTCCAAAGCAGGTTAAATGTTGTTGTTATTGCTGCTGCTGTCTATATTAATTTCTCACCATTTTCCACAGAATTGTGATTCCAGGTGGTAACTATTTACAAAACACTCTTGTCCCATATACTTTTTCCTTGCCTAGATACCAACAACAAATTGTAAGGCACTAGCACAAGGCACATCATAAAACAGAGCTTGAACTATGCAATATTCTTCTTCCACCATTATTTCAGGTTATACCCCTTTTAATCATAAAAGTAACTGAAAAGTTAAGAGTTACAACAGACAAATGAATGGAGTCATCCCATATTGTACCTATAATGTGACAAAGTCTTATCTTTGAAATTGAGAAACAAAAAAGAAATTAATTGTTGGTATCCTGATACCCCAAGGTCTGGGAAATGATTATTCACACAGAAACATACAATCATTTGAATCTTAGAGTTGAAAGAGATCACAAGGGCCATCGAATTTGACCTCCTACCATGCAGGAATATACAATTCCTGAAAGTATTCCTGAAAAATGCCTATCTAACCTCTGTTTATTCCACTGTTGAACCGATCGTACAGTACAGAAGTTCTTCCTAATGTTTAGGTGGAATTTCTTGGTTTGTGTTCTAATCTCTGGAGCATCAGAAAGCAAGCTGGCTCCATCTTCTACACAAAATGCCTTCAGATATTTAAAGATACCTTTCATGTCAGCTCTCTGTCTTCTCTTTTTCAGGCTAAATATACCCAGCTCCTGAAGTCATTCTTCATAAGGTTTCCAGATCTTTGATCATCTTGATTTCTTTTCTGTGGACATGTTCCAGCTTGTCAATATTCTTCTCGAACTGTGGTGCCCAGAACTGGATGCAGTATTCCAGGCGAGGTCTGATCAAAGCAGAATAGAGTGATATATTGGATATTTATCAATTAACTTGGGATATTAGCAACAACTGTTTTGTGAAATTAAAACACAAAGAGAACTGTTTTACCACTGTTTTTCAGCATCATCAATTATTAAAATCAAATTTAATAACAATGGCTTTGGCACCAACATGGTACAATATTAACAGCCTCGTATAGTCCATCAACTGGATTAATAATTGAGTTTTATATGCTTCTTTTATTTCTTTTTTTTTCTTTAAGAAAAGTGAAAAAGATCCTTCTGTTCTCCCTCCTCTCTAGAGCAAGAGAGATGATCCTTTGTTTCTTCACCTGGCTGTCATTCATTTTCCAAATCTTCTGTTGTAAATGACACTTTGGATAAGTATGAGCTCTCTAAATAACCAAGCAGTTATTATTTTATCTGTGCAATTCCCCCACAGTTGCATTTTGATACAGACTGCTAGAGCTATACCACAATTTTTTTTTAAAAAAAAGAGGGGGAGGAACTGTTTAATCTGAGGTTCCATAAATTTGAGAAAATGGACCATGCAGTAGCATGAAAGACAGTGTTTTTTTACCTAAGGGGATAAACATCTCTTGAACTAACAGAGTAGATGTCCAACCCACTGTCGACTGACTACCCCATTATTATTTTTTTTAAAAAAAAAATAATCTCTCTTGTTCCTAACACAAGGTGTGTCATGCTTTTCTTTACCTCGGTTTGATTTATTTACAATGGCCTGTAATTCTTATTAGTCCTAGAAAAAAAGGGTTGGATCCCAATGTTCCCTTTTGCACAGAGAAAATTTATTTGATTCATAGAAGCACTTAAAATAAAATAAACTGCTAGAATGCTGTGAAAGTAAACCCAAATCCTAGGTGCTGGTGGCTTCTTTGACAATGGGGTGGTGAATCCACAATGGATTTCAAGGTGGATTTTAGAGGAGCTATCCCAAAATAGCTTCAGCACCTTGGATTTAAGATTCAGACTAAACCCTGGAGCAGATTCATAGCCCAACTGAGATGTTATTAGCCATTATTGACTTATGTTGTTCTGCTTGACCCATGCTTTGTCTCATCTCTTGTGCAAAAAGAAAAGCATTCAAGAAGACCTTGCCACTAACAGCAATGGATAGACTCTTAAGCATTTGCAGGAATATGTTAGTGGCCATTTCCTGTGGCTAATGTTTTAAATCCAAGCTAAAGTTCACTCACTTTTACTTTTCATATTTTCAAAGGGAAATTGTCCATTGTTTCCTTGCCCCACCTTGTTCAAGGCACACAAATTTTAACAACAATGGCTCAAAACAATTTGATACCAGAAGCAAAGGACAATACGGTGGCCCACATTCCACATATAGAAACAGGGTAGACCAGGAACTAACTTTGATGTCAATATGGAGCATGACAAGCATACCCCGAACGCAGCTGGGAAGCCTTAAAGGGTGTCAGCACATTTCTTGATATACAGAGCTATTAGCAGCTCTTCAGTCATGCTTTGGACCTCCCAAAGACACTGCTGAATCAATGAACCCTGAAAAAATGGGGAAAATTTGCCCCCAGCTAGTAACAGATCAAGAATGAGGAGGCTTAAAGAACACCCTAAGGAACAGCAAGGACAACAATAACAGAAATCAGTCAAACAAGGCCAACAGTGAAAGCTGGTATTTAGTTCCACATTCATTTTCAGTTGCCTTTCAACTTGTTTTCAGGAGGGCTGCATTTGTTTCATGCTGCAGGGGTCTGCTGACAAAAATTGCTTCCTGTACCTTCTGCAGTTGCCCATCCCTGCCTTATTGATAGGGCTAGACCTCATAATGAATCTGCAAGAGCTCACCCCATCCCTCCATTTTAAGACTCGCAGAAACTGCAGACATGTTTCAAATGTTATTAATTCTATTGATCAGACATGCAATACCTGGATGCCACACAAAAACAAACAATTAAAATTGTCATTCCACTAATACCAAATTAATACAGAGCAAACAAACTGTAAAGGCAGGACAGAAAAATCAAAGTCAAGATTAAATGAAACTCTAATTTCCACAGCAACCACAGTAGATCATAAAACCCTCCTAAGTGTCCACAGTAGAAAGCGTTTTCTATCTATGTAATTTTTCTGCACAATGTAAAACCCAGGGTTCTGCAGAAGGCTTCCTGTTGCTGAATCTGCCCCACAACACAGGATGGCTGTTCAATCTCTGGGTGGGGATAAATGGTTCTAGCTCCTTTGTATCCATATCACTCTATAAAATTTTCACCCACACAAGGTGAAACAGTTCTATGTAGCTAAAAAAAACCTCGCATGGTTCATTGCAAGCAGTCTTTGGTTCAAAGAAGCATGTCATGTTCCTCTTTCTTTGAAGTTGTGTGAATGGTTTATCACAGAGATGAGGAGAGATTTAGGTGAAAAGATCCACCACCTATTTCTATTCAACCACCTACTTTGTTCTTACTTTACAAGTAGTGGTTTTAACTCATGGTTCAGTAGAGTAAACATAGGAATGGACAAAAGATGGAGAAAGACACACACAAAAGAAGAGTGTGAGAAAGAGTCACCAGGTTGTTCCAGAGGAGCAAACCCATACAGTGCTCAAACAATCCAACAAGAGTTAAGAATAGGGGAGAACAATGGCCCATTAACCTTGCAGACCTGTGTGTGTTGCTTTTATATGTGTGCACATACATATACACAAGGTATAAAATACAAGCAGAAGTTTTGTCTCTGATTGCTTTGGCATGGAACAATGACCAGAACATTTAGTTTCATGGACAACAAAGACAACATTAAATTAGGTCACAAGACAGTCCAACTGGGAAGTTCTGCTTTAATGAATTGTTTGCTATATATATGGGCACCCAATTGATCTTGCTGCAGTACTGGAACAGGGGTGCTGGCCTATCTATTCAACCTATGTATAATAGAGTTTTACTGAGTTTTATGATGCCAGATCCAACATTTGATGTACACTTCAATATTTGCTGATTGCTAAGATGAAAACATAATGTAGTGATGAAATCAATATGGCCATAGTAGAACTTATTACATTTGGCGCACTGTCGCTCTCTTTTATTTGATCACCAAATTAAAGGTGATCTGAAAGTTATCAGTTAAAAACCCCAAAGATTCTACTATGTTTCAGCTACCAACCTCCATACTCAGGTGGGCAATATGATGTCCTGTTGCCATGTCTTGGAGTCACGACTAATGCTAGTTTATCTCTTGAATGTGATAAAAGCCTAGCACAAAGAAGGCTACAAGGTAATAAAATTCATCAGGTTATTCCAAGGGCTTGGAAAAGTTACTTTTTGGACTACAACTCCCAGATTTCCCATATACCTTGACCAGTTGCTTTGGTACCTTTGAGAGGTGATCCAAAAAAGTAATTTCTGCAGGCTCTCATCATTATATGGCTATTGTGATGGCATGAAGAAAACTTGCGTACCTATTATTATCAGTTTGCTAGAATTTTTTTATATTGTACAGACTTACCTTATGTTGCAACTTACCTTATGTTGTTGAATATCTACTAAAAGTGTTCCTTATCTCTCTCTGGGACTAAACAGATGGGCAAGCAAACTCAGGGCACAATAGCTTTACCCAGAACAGGGATAAGCAACCCAGATAGGGTGCAGGGGCCATCCTCGCCCCATGCCTGCTTGGGAGGCTGCACAGGTATGTTTCAGAACACCTGAAATGACACAGCATCACTTCAGGCTGCCATTTTGGCTGATTTTCAGCTATTTTGTTTTTGTTTGGGGGATTGGAGGTGAGAGGTTTGGGAGCCTCAGAACTTTAGGGGAAGCAAACCTCCACTTTTCCAAGGGATTTTGGCAGCTCTGGGGCAGTTGAGGGGGGCAAATAATTGCCAGAAAATTGGTCAGAAATCAATTTGCAGGCTTGAGGGCATCATGAGGGGTGTGCATAGGAGTCTCTGTGAACATCCAAATAAAATAGAAGGTGAAACTGTCCAGGGGAAGCAATCAGGATCCATCCTGTGATCTCACTCTACATAAATCTTCCCTATACCTTCCCTCCCAACCAGATATTAAGAAATTGTCATGATTCCCATCAATGATTTGTCACCTAGAACTAAGAAAATCAGCCCATTCCAGACTCCTTTGTCAATCCCATGAGAATTTCCTTCAGGGTAGGAAATAGGATATATCAACCCTAGTTTTGATCACAGTAAATTGTAGTACTTGGAGGTAATATGTGGCACCCAAACTGCTATTTTTTCCTGATACCCTCAGATGCTATCTGTGCCCCTCCACTTTGACCTCCTACTTCAGGACTGGTAACTATCATTCTCTTTATCTGTAACCTCTCTCTATCCAACCTTTTATAGCTTTCTTTGTATGGTTCTTGAGAATGTCTGATTTCTTGTATGTTTGTCAATCCAAATAAAACACTCTGTTTAACTTTTAACTGGGGTCCTCTCTACAGTTAGTACTGGTATACATAGGTGAAAAGATCCTGCTGTTACCCTCCTCTCACAGGCCTTCTTTGAGCTATAATTCTCCCAGATTCTAAGGAAATGCTGACATTGTAGGTAGACTCCAACTTCTCCCATCTTTTAGGGTAACAAAATGCCTGTCATACATATTTATTATTGATAAATTACTTAGATGATGGAATAGAGGGCATTCTTATCCAATCTGTAGATGTCATCAATTAATAGGGGTAACTAATACCCCAAAGGCAGAATCAGAATTTAAAATGATCTTAACAGAGTAGATAGAGAGCTGGGCCAAAACTAACAAAATGTATTTCAACAGGGAGAAAGGTAAGGTCTTCCACTTAAGGAAAAAAAAAAAACAGGTATAAGATGGGTGACACCTGGCTTAACTGCAGCACATGTGAAAGAGATCCAGGAGTCTTAGTAGACCACAAGCTGAACATAAGTCAACAGTGTTATGTGGCAGCTAAAAAAGTCAATGTGATTTTAGGCTGAATCAAGAGTAGTATAGTGTCTAGGTCAAGGGAAGTAAAAGTGTCATTCTATGCTGCTTTGGTCAGACCTCACCTAGAATACTGTGTCTACTTGTGAGTATCATAGTTCAAGAGGAATATTGACAAACTGGAACATGTCCAGAGGAGGGTGACCAAAATAGCAAAAGGCCTAGAAACCATGTCCTATATGAGGAGAGGCTTAGGGAACTGGGTATTTTTAGCCTGGAGAAGAGAAGGTGAAGAGGTGGCATAATAGCCATGTTTAAATATTTGAAGGGATGTCATATGGAGGATGGATTTTCTGTTGCTCTAGAGTCCAGGAAATGCAGCAATGGCATCAAAGTTCAAGAAAAAAGCTTCCACCTAAACATTAGAGCAAACTTCCTAATAGTAAGAGCAGTTCAACAGTGGAATATGCTGTCTTAGAGTGTAGTAAATTCTCCTTCTTTGGTAGTTTTTAAGCAGACTGGATGGCCATCTGTCAGGAGTGCTTTGTGTATTCCTGCATATCAGGGGGTTGGACTGAATGGCCTTTGTGGTCTCTTCCAGTTCTATGATTCTATAATTCTGTGATAGGTGGAAGCAAGAATGCCATGTGGTCTAGATGTCTCTTGTCTAATGTCTAATGTTAAGTTTAGGGATGGGCCAACCAAATCCTCAAATCCTTGAATCCTGGATAAGGATTCGAGATTCCCAAATCCAAATTCCCATGCCGAAATAGGCAAACTGAATCTTTTGAATCCGCCAACCAAAAAGATTGTTGGAGTCCAGGACTCCTGAAAAACAGGGAGACCGGGACACCTGAAAACCTGGGAGACCAGACATACCAGGGAAGATAGTAAGTAGGTGAGTTTTTCCCTTGGAATAATAATGGCCTTTGCTAACAATTTCACAAATTACATATAGGCTTGTATTCTAAGATATTTAAACTGAACATTTCATATTTAAGTTCAGTACTTGACTGGAAGCTACAGGCTTGAGATTTCAAGGACAGCTGAAACATTCCTTTGCATAGCTCCCTTGCAACCTTCTTTCGTATACAATTCTGGGGTTTGGAGTTTTACAAGGTGTCACAGCCTTCTCTGCCAAAGTGTACTGGTGTATCATCTAACTATAAAACCTCAGGATGCCAGAAGGAGCTATACAAGGAAAAGCCAGTTTTGACCTGGATTATCTCTGTACTGTAGTATGTGGCCCTGTTTACACAGGCAGGAAAATGCGGGTTTAATCCACATTTTCCTGCCTATGTAGAAAGGTCCTTCATGTCATTTTCAATCTGGGGAGATCTTGAGGCAAAACTATGACAATTGTCTTGGCCAGATTTCTTCAGAGGGAGGTTTGCCTTTGCCTGGGCTTTTGCTAAGGCTGGGAGAGTGTGTCTTGCCCAAGCTTATCCTTCTTTCCCTTGCTTTTTAAACTCTTTAAAAAAAAAGAATTTGAAAGATTTGAGATTCGTGAGATTCATGGATTCCCAGAATCTTCCAGGGATTCGGATCTGGATTCAGATTTGGATTTGGAAAATTCTGGATTCATCCCATCACTAGTTAAGTTTCTTATGAATCTGCAAACTTCATAGAACACCTTAATGAAAACAATCTCAGGTGCTAGACTAGATTATCTATAGTTTGGTGTGAATAAGTAATGTAACAAATACTGAAACAGTTTTTGAGTTCATCTGTCATTATTTCTTAAGCTGTATTCTTAGATGATTCATCCAACCACTTAATTAAATGAGTAAAAAGCCTAGGTGTGGACTGTTAATTAAAACTTTTTGTCATATTCTTTCTAGTGTTTCTGGAGTTAAAAATACATTGAAGGTTTTTTTTTTATGTACTTCAATGCTTCTTCTCTTTACTACCAAGCATATGACATTAGTATGTACAGTCACACAATATTAATATTAATTATAAAAGGATGACAGGGCTTAGATATTAGAAACCAGATGGTTATTCAAACCATCTTGACAAATCTGTTGTTTGTTGCTGTTTAAGGAATATGTTTAATTAGCACCAGACTTATAATTATTTCTATCTTATTGTATGAATTCTTTCTAAATGTTTTGAAATGGGTCTAATAGTACAGGATGCTCTGGGACCTTTTTTGTATAGGAATCTGTGTACATTGAGTTGCATCCAGAGATGAATGTCTGTATGCTAAAAGACATTTTCTACTTATTGAATCACTATTTTAGAAGTCAGACTAAAGATGTGCTTCTGTTTCCACAACACTGTGTGCAGACTACTGTAGGAAGAGGTATAGAACTGGTTTGCTGTAGTGTTGCATGTCCACTCTGGGTCAGCATTCACGGTACATAACCTCCCACGTGAATGGGAATCATGAAGCTTTCTAGTTGCTGATGGACTACAGATTTGATGTTGCATGCCTTCAAGTCATTTTTGACTTATGGTGATCCTAAGGCAGATCTATCATGGGGTTTTCTGAGGGTTGAAAGTGTGTGATGCACCCAAAGTCAGCCAGTGGGTTTTCACAGCCAAGCAGGGAATCAAACCATGGTCTCCAAGATCATAACCAATGCCAAATCACTACACTACACTACACTGGCTCTCTAGGTTTTCCTGTCGTTGCTGTGTGCCTTCAAGTCATTTCCAACTTATGGTGACCCTAAGGCAAACCTATCATAGGATTTTATGGTGACTGAAAGTGTGTAATGCACCCAAGATCATCTAGTGGATTTCCATGTCTGGGTAGAGAATTGAAATCTGGTCTCCAGGGTCACAGCCTAATGCTCAAACCACAACACCATGCTGGCTCTCACCAGCAGCTTTATCCAACACTGTCAGTGGTGAGGAATGTGGGGGGATGCATTTCAAACACATTCGGAGGGCCATGTGATTCCTGTTACTGCCCTAGCAGTTATTTTCCTTTGTTTTCTCATGGATTTAGGGCCATGAACAGAAAGAATCTCAAGGATTCCTGAGATCCTTCTGCTCTTCATCTTTGAAGCCCTCTTGCAGCTTTGGAAAACATTTTTGGAGGGTTGTGAGACTGCCTGAATGGAATGGGACAGGATGTAAAGCATTAAAATGATAAGGAGGAATGGAGTTTGTGATTGTGCAAAACTCTCCCTTCCAGTTTTGATCCTCCAGCCGCTCTCTATCCTATGCTCTTCAGGAATCTGTTCTGTCCCTCCAGAAAATATTTTCACATGTTAAGGGAACTGACAAGGGGAAGATGAGACTAAAAAGTCCATTTTATGAGTTTTCTTTCACTGGCACTGACAGAGTCTACACCATACATTTCTCAAGACTGTACTTTTTTATCATTCAGGGGAAGGGGAGTCATTATTTCCTATATGAAAATAGAGTGGCATCTCATATAAGTTCAAAGTCGATAGTTTTCATTTGTGAATCAAGCAGAGATTAGATTTGCCAAAGACTACAGTAGATCCGCAGTCTTACAGTTACTCATGTTAGTCTGACTCCTGGCACACAGTCCTGGAAGCAAGCTCCGTTGTAACTAATCACTGGTTAAAATTCTATGAGATGGCCATAATCCAAAATTTCTAATTTGTGAGCTCAATCAAGGATTCTCTTTACCTTTCTCTGGCAAACATTTAAAGGATAACTAGTGTAAGCTGCTAATGCAATTTACCTAAGATATATACACACATTTCTGAATCCAGCAATCCCCTTTAAGTCTGGGGGCACTGAGGTATAATGAATGTAAATGTTAGCATCTCTACTGACTGAATGTGAAGGACCATACATTTCATGAGTACACAGCACTGCTCTCAGTTAAACGTCAAAAGAACACTGCTGGTAGTTTCTTGGAAGGGACTGTGTTTCTCAGATTGGTGTCATTATGGGTAATTTGCGCTGGAAGAGCATGAGTCTTTATAATTTTCTTACAGTATCCCCAGTGCTGTTGGGGGGACAGCTGGGATTCATCTTCTCTTCTATTCAGGATTTGAATACAACTAGGAACCAGCTGTATGCAAAGCTATATTCTGCCCTATAAGTTTCTTAGGTTTAAACATAATCAGAAGTGCTTTTCTTGGTACATCACTACTGGAGGCACATTGTGAAGAAATATTAGAGAAGGCCTTCCCAATGACTGCTCACAGACTCAAAAGCACCATGCTAAGGGAAGTGAGGCTCATGGCATTTCACTGGTAAACAAATATATATTTATTCAGACAGACTTTTGGCTTTTCAGCTAGCTTGTTTGCTTACATAGGTTTAACTGCTGGGGCAGCTTATACTCTTCATTGTACTGAGTTTTTTTAAAATGATTGACTTTTAGAGTAGACCCACTGAAATAAGAGGCGACTAACAAGTCCTATTCATTTTAAGTGCTTGGTTTAGGTAGGACTAAACTTGGATTTAGAGTCAGTATGGTGTGATGTTAGAATTCCTCACTCAGCCATGGAAACCTACTGGCTGTGTCACACACTCTCAGCCCTAGATAACCTTGTAATAGGTTTACCTTAGGGTCATAATATGTTAGAAATGACTGGAAGGCATGCAACAACAGCAACCTTGGATTTAGGTCTTTAATACTAATTTTGCATTCTACAATGATACATTAATAGCCATCCTGAAGCCACACAAATGTTGGTGGAAGGATAGCTTATTAAATAAATGAACAACTTTCCTGTTAAATCCAGATGAAAGTGAAACAAACTATAGCAAAACCTAGCTAAGGTATGGTTTGAAATAGCAGCCCTCACTGAATACAGCAGACTTCGAGCATGCATAGCTGTGTTGCATTTCAGCCCTTAAGAAAATCTGGACAACCTTCAATCTGATAATGTATACCAGTAGTTCTTCAATAGATAGGCTCCTGATGTTGTTGGCATAGGCAGTGGCCAAGGATACTGAAAGATGAAGTACAAAAACATTTGGAACTTTCTGGGTAGAGAGCCACTGATTTAAACTATTCTGAACATTTAACTGAGGGTTCCTATGCAGGTTTACTTAAATGCAAATACCACAGTGATAAAGCCCTTTAATCCCAGGTAATGTCATGCCTTGCTTCCAGAACATGGACTCAGACTCAAGATCTGAAACAGGAGACATGCCAGGACCTGCTGTGCAGGAAGAGGTTACAGTTCCACAAATAGAACAAACAGCAGTGCCAGCTCCAGCAGAGTCCTTCCCCTACAGATGTAGAAGATAACTTACCAGTACCCACTTTTGCTGAGTGCAGACAACAAAAAGAAAACCTACATCAATCTCAGAGAATTTATAACTGCCAACAATTATTCAGACAGCCGCTGTGCTAGGCTTCTGACCTATATAGCTGCCACTCTTCACCTCCAGGGGTTGTCAGAGCTTATCTGACCTTCTGCCCTGGTGGATATCTTGCTGAACTCTGTGCCTGACTCTGGGTTACCCTGACTGACTTTGGACTTCCTTGCCTTAGAATTCTGTTGGACTTTATTTATGACCTTGTGCTTACTGCTTAAAAATAAGTAACAAGCCAGGAACCACTCAGTTTGTTTTATCAACTGGGCTACTCTGACTGAGATAGGACAGGTAACAGGTGATGACATTCAAACCTCTGAATGGCTTATCACCTTAATATTTGAAGGAGTGATCCTTCCTGTATGTATCTGCCTGAGATCTGCGAGGGAGGGCTTTTCTGTTTCTCACTACTGGGAAGGATCCATCACCCAGGGTCATGAGAGAGGGCCTTCTCTGCTGTGGCACCCTGTTTGTGGAATGTCTTCCCTTTGGAGGCTCAATTGGTGCCAACATTGTGCTTTTTTCAGCTGTCAAGATAAAATATGATCTTTTATTGAAGGCTTTAGAGCCAAATCTTATGTTTTGATGTGTACATACACTTACCTTCTCAGTTATTTTTAACTTGGTGATCTGTCTAATGTTTTTGTACTATACAAATTATTCTGGAACTGTTGCCCTGAGATCCCTCTATAGAGGACATTATAGAAATATTCTAACAAATCCATCAATCAGACAGTAACTATGTGTAGGACTATAGCTGAAATTCAGGGAAGCTAGCATGACAATCCAGTTTGTGCAAATGCAGGGTCTCCAATGGCACACTGAATTGTAAAGTCTGCATCAGACTCATGCATACAAAACAGGTATGTATATGCAGCATCCCTTTTTTTTGTCTCTCCTTTGTTTCCAAAGCACATGTTACATACACTGTGGTGAAATGGAAAGTACATTGGTGAGTTCCATGTAATTGACCAGCATCACCAGCCATTACTGGGGCCCCAACAGTTCCAGCATTAACATGCTCTCTGTAATTAGGAGTCTTGAGGATTACATTAGAGCTCTGAAACCTTGAGAGAATTGTGAGGAATATAAATTATAGGACTAAATAGAGTACTTCTGCTCTGGCAGCCTGTCATATGACCAGGTAAGCTGTCTCTGTTTCATGCTTATGGAAGTCCACTAGAGGGTGCTTTCTGTAGGACCTTTTTAAACATCGAATTCCTCCTATCCACTCATGCATGTGGAACGTCATCTGAACAGTTGAGTGTATGCTGTGATCTGGATCAGAGCCATTCTGTAGGGAATGAGGTAGTGTTGAAGACTACCTAGTCTTAGAGGCTCTGTTGGGTATATATAGCTCATGCTCCCCCAGGTGAACCAATCTCTCTACCAACTCCCTACAATTTATTTTACTACATCAAGTATTTTTAGCTAGATATTTATCAAGCCTGAGTAATCACTGCCCTCCTACACATTACTGTTTCAGAAAGCTGTCTATTCTGGAGAACTATAAAAGAGGCAATGGGAGAAGGAAATGTGCAAGCCTTAACATCTGTTCCCTCTTAGCATATTTATGTACATTTCATGCAGTCAGAAAAAGTTTACTGGGAGATTTTTATGGTTTGAAATTGGTCATCTGTACTTTATGGCTCTACCCAATCAACTTACGTTATAATGTACAGAAGGATGTTGAAACCTACTCAGTAGTATTCAAATGTGGAGTGGTCCCATTGATCGTATACTTACTACCATTTACGCATTTTCTAACACACACACACACACACACACACACACACACACATGAGAAGCACATTTAAATAATGGCAAATGGCTCATTTACTTAGAGAAGAACATTGCCCAAATGCAGGAAATGCTTGACAAAAAGAGAGGACACAGATTTGCATTAAAAAGCTTCACATTTTAATTTATATGTTTAGATGCAAATGTATAAACAATTACTGAAAAAAAATATACATAAAAATCCAATACAGCTCACCATGTTAAGAAAGAACATCATCAGGTGCTCTCTTTGCCTGTTCAATCTGGTATCTGAGTGCTAATGATTAATGGGCAACTTCAAGGACTTTGGTCTTCTTGCTTTTGCTTGTCACATCTAAACCAGACTTTGAATGGGTTACCTTTCTAAAAGCGGACTTCCGCAAATACCAGTGAAGTCAACAGGACTTTCTCTTACATATATGCATATTGGTTTTCAGTCTTATGCTTGTAGGCTAGCTAAATGATAAGCTGTAGGGCAGAGGTAGGGAATTTTCATCCTGAAGTCTAGATGCCACTCACAGGGGTTTTTCATCCAAACTACAGCCTCAAGATTTTTCGGTTATTACATTGGAAATGTCCAGAATAGAGCTCAATGGTGCTTTACAGGCAGGAAAGCTGTCACACAGAACTAAGCTGCACTTTGCAAACAGGTAAAATGTTTATTAGTGCTTTGTCTTAAGCAGATATGTAAAGTTAGCTGTTCTGTTACTCTTTGTAGGAAGAACCCAGATTAGTAAGATTACACTTTTCCTTAGTCTTGGCCACAGCTGCAGTATAGATCCCTATACCCTTTCCAAATTGGTATAGAACCCTGGAGCAAAGATTTGCCACCTACAGGAGTGCAGTTCATTCAGCTTTCCAGATGTGGTTGGACTGCCAGCTTTAGCCAGCATAGCCAAAGGTGAAAAATGATGAGAGTTGCAATCCAGCAACATCTGCAGAACTCTATGAGTCACTTCCCTGCTATAATAGAATGAAATGTCATTGTTCAGGAGGACAGCACATGTTTTTAATTCCAAACCCAGAAATGCTGAGTTAGTAAGTTTCAGTTTATCATTGCAGGTTAGAACTGGGATAATGATTTCTTGTCACACAGCATTTGTTGCTTGACTCACCTCGTGTCAGAATCTTTATGTTAACAGTAACAATTTTGCAAATGACCAGTTACAACATTGGAATGTCACTGTCAATACTGAGTTTTATTTTCTAGGGATCACACTAATTACAGCAAGGTTATCATATAGACCTACAGAAGCATTTGTATTTCAACTTTTAGCCAGCATAGCGAATGATGAATAATGCTGGAAAATAACTTCTGATGACATCAGGAGAGCTTCATGTCTCTCAAGTCTGATCTGCAAGTCCACCCCCATTCAGTATCATATATACACCTGGCATTATGCATAATTCTTTATGCATCTGATAAAGTGGATTATAGTCCATGGAAATCCATGCTATAACAAATAAATGTACATTAAAATACTCTTTTATAATTGGTTAAGACAATGTCAGGGTATACATTTTTCAAATGACATGCCATACATATCAATCAATCAATCAATGGTATGTCCAGGTGTGAGCACAAAGAATAATTAAATGAGATCCTGTCTTTTGAGAGACTATTGTTCCATCATGAGAGTTCATGAGAGTGCATTGTGAGAGTTCTCTACTCAGCTCCAAAGAAATATAATTGATATCGCAAGCAATTAGTTACAGCAAGCAATTTGTACGCGGTTTGCAAGAAATATGCAAAACAAAAAAACAGAGATATAAATCAGGCCTTTTGTTTGGTGATTAAAATTGTACTTCAGTACTTAAGCCTTGAATTAAATCAAAGACTTAAATTGCTTTGATCTTTAACAATCCAACCTGCTGCCTAGCCTGTGTGTCTGCTTCCCCTCTGATCTGATCTGAGCTTATGTCTTCAGTCTTCTGATTCTGCTACGTGGCAGATTTCACAAGTTCCCCCTGATAGCAAAGAGGCTTATAGGAAGAATGCCTTTTATTTCTACTGTTTGGAACAAGTGGGGGATCTTAGATTGATGTTACTATGGAATCAGAATTCTCTATAGTTTTCTTCATGCAGTCACATGTTATAGAAAAAACTGGTTGTGTTCTAAGCAGACAATGGGATATTCTCAACACTCACTATCTCTGTCATGACAAGATTTCTATGTATGTGCCCCTTGGTTTACACAAATCACTATGAGGCTCTCTGGGTCAGGTTTCTGGCATATTGGCTGAAACTAACAACACAGCTGCTTCAGAAATAAAATCACATAAAATTTATTTTAAAATGTCTTCAGACAGAAATTGCACAGTATGCACCATGGTTTAGAACAAAAAACTTAGGATACAAAGAACATAGAGTAATGTTACAGGAGATTATCAATAATGGAGCTTTCAGGAAAAAAAAGAACCCCATTTAACACTGATTCTTGACATAATTCATCTCTCAGAAATACATGGCACACAAAGTAGATTCAAGAATTCTAGATTCTCATCGCTTTAGTGGTGTTTATATACACAACCATACTCCTTCGGTCCCTGACATATGCTGTACTTATGGACTTCTTTCTAAAAATTTAATTCTCCAGTTTCTTCTTAAACATAGCAATGAGTAATTCCATCCATTTTTTTCTCACTGTGAGAAAGTCTTTGAAAACCATGCAATTTTTGAAGGCTATTCCTAAATCAAGACTTACTCCGTGAAAAAATCGCATGGCATTTTGTGGGTGTGCGCATGCACAAAAAACAGCATTTTCTGCACAAGAAATGGCATTTTCTTCATGGAAAATAATATTTCAACAGAGAATTATTAATTCCTGTGCAGAAAATGTTATTGCCCCATGGTCATTTTCTGCACATTAAAAAAAAAAGCTGTAATTGGGGATTTCTTCAGCTTAAAATTCACACATGGTTGATTTGCATAGAAAGCAGCATTTTCTGCACAGGAAACAGAATTTTCTACCTTGAATATAACTTTTCAATGCAGAAATATTAATTCCTAAATATTCTTTCCATCTCCACTTCCTTCTCACGATGACCCGCAAAGATGCCTCCTATCTTTGGAATGTGGTTCAGTTGTTTCCGTGCATTCATATCTAGCATGGCTTCATTGCACACTGTAAAATGGTTTAAACTGTTGGTGGTCATGCTCCATTACTTTAGTTTTAGGTTTTTTTCCACCTAGAGTCATCAGTTCCTCAGTTTCTCCCAGAATCTTGCCATGTCACATTCACTTGGACCTGATTTTATCAGTTCTTAAATGTATATAGGTATATACAAAGTATATATACAAACCATCTCTCCCTCTTCCTCTCTCTGACTCTTACACTGGGTATAGTGAAGAGGAGCAGTCTCTAGATTAGAAGAAATGTCAGAAAGTGATCACTAAGGCTAAATGGTGTAGAACCATATTGAAGAAAACAATTTGCTTAGATAGAAAATGTTTTAATTTCCTAGTGATTTCAAATTAAGTTAAACATGTGCAAAACATTCTGAGCCATGTTCCAAAATATCTTGACATATTCCGCTCACATGATAACAGTTAGAACTTTGGAATAAGATAAAAAAAATAAGTATGATGTAAATAGTTTGGAAATAGTGCTTGCTCCTTATTAGTGAGCCTGTTTATAAGCCATAGGATTTTGTTGTTCATTTGCTGCCGCTGCATGTTTTTGTGAGAATTCTATATAAAAGTAATGCAATTGCTTGTTTGGGGTACCAAGCCAGAATCCACTCAGTGCTATGTTGTTAAAGGAACTGCTGGAACCAATCCACTATCAGATTTCATTCATGAACCTTAAAGGGTTTTTAAAAATTCCCTTCAATTTTTCACACAGATGCAAGACCATGTATAAAATGTTTATATAGCGAGTGTACAATCAGAGATACTACTTTTCGTATGGTCTCTGAGTGCACCTTCAGAACCTACAAGTCAATCAACCTATATCTGATTGATGCTAATATTATATGCATTAAATCATAAGTCTTTGTCATCTAATTTCTGTAGCATTACGTGATTGTTTTTTTAAAAAAATCCAATAAAATGGGCATTTGGCTTCATATACAACTTTCCCTAAAATATACATTTTGCATGCATCTTTCTTTCACCCATGCTCATTTGAGTTCAGGAAATGTAAGGAAGTCAGTTTGCTTACAGCAGTGGACCAAACAAAATTCTCCGGCATCATCAGCATGTCATGGTTCCCTCCCCTTATGAAGGTATTCACTAGGCTCAATGAGGGACATCAATACAATTGCATTTGCTGCTACATGCCATTAGTCCTACCTACAGAGTAATATGTATTTGATGAGTACACCATAAATAATCAGTACTACTTATACAGTGAGGAGGTCAAACAGAAAGTCAAGTTTCTTTGATTTTCAGAGAAGAGGACATTTAATCTTATGTGCCTCCCCACCCCCACATTCCCATCAATCCTCATCTATATCACAAGGGGCAACACTGTAATGGGGGCAGGGAGGGCCTGATACCTGCTATTCAGATTTCAGACTGCTTGGGAACCTCATGGCTGGAGATGTAAAACCTTGACTATTTCACAGTTGCATGCAATGATGAATAATTACAGCAGTTTTCTCCCCACTGAAGGAGCAAATTAATATTCTCCTCTAGTATTTTCCATGTATTCAGATGTCCTGAGGTCTTGTGGAGGAATTATTCTGCAAACAATACACACAAACAAACCCCATTTCCTGCAAAGAAAAGAGCAAACACTGCATAAAAAACTGGTTGTTTATTTTGGGTGGTGGAAGATAACTCATATTCTTTTCTCCACATAATAATTCCTTTGCAACATTTCCAGATGTCAAATAATGGAAGAAAATTGTGGAAAAATCTTGCCAGTTCATTATTCTCCCCAATGGAGTTTCCTGGCTGTTGGGATACCCACTCCCTTTCCGTGGGCTGATGAATCAATTCCAGGTATTAGTTACCCAAGATACTGAAAAATACCTACAAAAGTTTCAGGGATTCCAGGCAGGGAGCCCTGGGAAAACGATCAGCCCACTGCAAAGATGTTGCATCATGCCCCAACTGTGGGCAATTGCAAGGTTGCATAAGAGACTGGGGTTGTGTGCAGATGGTAGAAGGAGATGTGTAAACCCTTACCTGGTTGGTTGTAGATATGTATATAAGAAAGCAATCCCCTGTCTGTATTGTCTGTTGACCAAACCTGGTGTCTGGCGGAAGCCTCTGGTTGTCTGTCCTATGTTGTGTACATAACAGAACTTTGCTGCAAGATAAAGTGCCTCCTGTTTTGGAAGAAAACTCCTCTGTGTGTGAGTATCCTTATTGGGGAACAAGGTTGCTGCTGCTGGCCAGCTATGCTCTGGGTTTTCTGCTGCATTTCTGTGGGGCTGAAACTCCTATCATCCCCCAACAGTGGTTATGGGCCCAGCACGCTTCTGCAGCGCACCTGTAGTTGTTTTTCCCCTGGATACTGGACTGTGTTTTTGCCTGTCCACCTGATTCCGGTGCTTGAGGTATCTGTTTTTGGGCAGTGAGACAGTTAATTGGAGCTCATCAAGGTCACTGCAGTCAGCTGCGTTCCTGTGTTGACTTATTCCGTACAAAGGCAGCAGAATGGCTGAAGGAGGTTATCTGTGTTTTGGTAAGCTTACTGATGCTAATTATTGAAGCTGGCAAATTTATGTTAGAACTGCTTTGACGAAGGAAAATTTGTGGCACGTTTTGGAAAATGAGGGACAGCCCCGAGAAGGAGTGACTGCTGCTCAAATAGCAGCATTCAGGGTTGCTGACAAAAAAGCCAAAGCAGTTATTTTGCTTGCTTTAAGTCCTTCTCAGATGATTCACACTGCCACAGCAGACACAGCATATCAGCTGTGGGAGGCTCTGAAGCGTGTGCATCAATCTTCCTCATGTTTGTCCAAGATGATATGGACGAAAAGACTGTACAACACAAAGCTAAGTCCCGGAAGTTGTGTGAAGGAACACCTCATGCTGATGAAACAGTTGTTCCAAGAGACAGGTAACAGAGGGGTAAATATCCCAGAAATGCAGAAAAGCTTTATTCTGCTGGGAAGCCTCACTAAGGACTGGGACTATTTGATGTACAGCCTGCAGGGTGTCTGCAAAGAAGAGCTGACTGTAGACTTGGTAGCTGGGAGAATTTTGGAGGAAGTCCAAAGGAGGCAGTTTGACTCCAGATTGCAGACAGAGAGGAAGACAGGCAGCCAGGAGGGAGAGGCAACTCAAGAGGAGGCATCTGACCTGGAGGAAGAAGTGTGCAGCTTTGCCAGACGCTGCTACAGATGCAAGAGAGTGGGCCATCTCCAGAGAGACTCCAGAATGCCAGTACCTAACAGAGGGAAAAAGACAGCCCAGAAGCGAAGGGACGTGTTGTC
Organism: Iguana delicatissima; assembly: GCA_948472985.1. Classification (NCBI taxonomy): domain Eukaryota; kingdom Metazoa; phylum Chordata; class Lepidosauria; order Squamata; family Iguanidae; genus Iguana; species Iguana delicatissima. Next base: position 170,082 of record CAOKZL010001925.1, on the reverse strand, counting down.
ACAGGCTGAAGGCCATACTTTTGTGGCTAAAGAACAGTCTGACAGTGGTATGTGGTTGCTAGACAGTGGTACAGCTCACCACATGGTGAACAATATAAAGCTGTTAAATGATGTTACAAGTGCAAACATAACAGCAATTTCCCTTGCAGATGGGGCACCAAGCAAGGTGCAGAAGATGGGTACTGTGTATGTGCCATGTTTTGGGAAATCATTTAAAAATGTATTGTGCATGACAAATTTGCAGAATTGTATTTTGAGTGTCTCCCAACTGGCCAGTGATGGCTACAAGGTGGTGTTTGAGGGGGAGAAATGTATAATTACTGCAAATGGTGTTTTTTGTGCAAAAGGGGTGAAAAAGCAGGGCTTGTACCACATGTTGCCCAAGGGAAAGGTGGCCAACATTAACCCTTTGTGTAACAAACCCCTACATGAAGAATGCACTCATTTATCTCCACAGGATAATGGGACATGTCAACTAGAAAGGTCTGCAAGATTTGGCAAAGGTATGCCCTGGGTTAGAGGTCAGAAATTGCCCTAAGTTTCTTGAGTGCTCTGTGTGTAAAAAGGTAAAGGTGAAGGCATTCCCCATTGTCAAAAAGAGCAAGTGTGTCACCCAAAGGCCATTTGAGGTTGTTCACACAGATTTGGCAGGGCCATTTACACCAACAGCTGGTCAAAATAGGTTTGTCCTGGTGATTGTAGACAGGCACACCAGGTTCTCCTATGTCTACCTGCTGAAAGGGAAGAGCCAAGCAGCAGATAAGTTCCAAGAGCGAGTGAATGCTGTTGAGAGGGAATTTCCTTACAAGGTGGCTAGTCTGGTGTCAGACAGAGAGAGAGAATTCGTGTCCAATAGCCTGCAAGCCTGGTTGCGTAAGAAAGGCATCATGCATAAAACCACCAACCCCGCATCTCCCAGGGAGGATGGTTTGGCAGAAAGAAGAATTGGGCTGTTAAAACAAATGAAGGACTGTATGATGGAGAATGCCCAAGCCCCAGCAGGACTTTGGGGAGAAGCAATTGTAACAGCAAACTACCACTTAAATAGGATGTGGAGTTCAAGTGTGAAGCAGACTCCATATTACCTATTGTACCGTAGAGTGCCAAACTTGAAGCATCTACGTATTTGGGGTCAGTTTGCAAGTGTGTATTTTCCCCCAAGCTTCAGAAATGCTGGAGAGGAGAAGTCTAGACGGTTACGCTTTGTGGGCTATGAAGGTAACAAATATAGATTTCTACACCATGCTAACAGAATTGTGTATTCTAGGAGTGCAAAGTTTGAAACCTATTCAGGATGGGATAGGTTGCATTGTAATCAAAAGATGTTGAGTCCCCTGGGTAAAAGTGTGAAAAGTCTGCACTGTAACCAAGAGGTTTTGGTTCCCCTGGGTAAAAGTGATAAAGGTGTTCCCAAGAATGGAGGGGCAGTGATGTCTGATGAGGAAAAGGACAGTGTCCCGGACACACTTGAAAGCTCTGAAGATGGAGGGGCGTTGATGTCTGACGATGAAGAGGAAAGTACTGAGGAAAGTACTGAGGAGGAGAAGCCAAAGGTCTCACACGACATCACACCAAGAAGCTCAACACCACTACCTAGTGCCAAATCTGCGTTTATGGTCAAGAGAGAGCCTCGCCCTGAGACCAGCAGTAGGTCCAGCAGTGGTTCCAGTGAAAGTGGGTCAGGAAGTACTGGAAGTACTCAACTTGTTGAGTCAGGAAGTAAAGTTATGCTTATCCCTAAAAGGTCAGGAGGAGGGTATTTTGCTGTCCAGTGTGACTGAGGCAGAAAAGTTAAGTGTAGGACTAAATACATTGGGGTATGATATCAAAATGTGAGGCATATGATCCAGGATGGGATGTTGTATTTGTGGTATTGTCACACAGGCCCTTCCAGTAGGAAACCATGAGAAGTTGGCAGGTAAACTGGGCCTTGCCACCAGGGTGTAAGGTGGAAGATGAATCATACCCTTGAATGTATATACTGTATGTATTATGGAACATGTATTGTATGACATGTATGGAATATGGAAATGTCCTACACAATGGCCTGACCATTTTGGAGGAGATTGTCAGGGATTCCAAGCAGGGAGCCCTGGGAAAATGATCAGCCCACTTCCAAGATGTTGCATCATGCCCCAGCTGTGGGTAATTGCCAGGTTGCATAAGAGACTGGGGTTGTGTGCAGATGGTAGAGGGAGGTGTACAAACCCTTATCTGGTTGGTTGTAGATATGTATATAAGAAAGCAATCCCCTGTCTGTATTGTCTGTTGACCAAACCCGGTGACTGGCGCAAGCCTCTGGTCGTCTGTCCTATGTTGTGTACATAACGGAACTTTGCTGAAAGATAAAGTGCCTCCTGTTTTGGAAGAAAACTCCTCCATGTGTGAGTATTCTTATTGGGGAACAAGGTTGCTCCTGTTGGCTAGCTGTGCTCTGGCTTTTCCACTGCATTTCTGTGGTGCTGAAAGTCCTATCTTCCCCCAACAAAAAGTAGATCAGCACCTTGGACAGATCCTTTAGCTCACTACAAAGTTTTATTTCAGATCTTCACGGATTTCAGAACATAGCTAGAATGCCACATAGCTTCATAGGCTACATAGCCACATAGAATGCCACCATCATAATCTAACATTACATGGAATGTAGTGCTCTGCTGTTTCATCTTGTGTAAATTGCTCTATACCAACCTCCAGTGATGAATGTTTTCTAGACATTTTAGGGACACTTGCAGATGAGACCTTTATTGAGGCTTGCTCCACTCACAGAATTTTAGGTAAGTCCAGACATTAGCAGCTTCCTCTATTTCTATTTCTTTCCCTTGTTTTTCTATGGCTTCTTCTCTCACTTTTCCCCTTATCGGAGAAAATCCATTAAAAAGGAAGAGACAGAATAGCTGCACAATGTCTTTTGACTGGTGGAGTTAGGCATGCTCTGTCTGGAAGTCTTCCCATTTAAAAATAAATAAATCAAAGCTTATTACACTGCACATTTAACAGAAAATCGTTCCACAGCTTTGGGATGGATATGTGTGGTAAACTACCACTTCTTAAGGTAGCACTTGGAGCTGTCATTTCAAATAGCTTGTTACCATTTCTTATAACATTCCCCACACCTTTTCATCCTAATATTTTTTTTATAGCTCTGAGCTGTCAACTTCATCTGGATTAATGATCTGTGATTAGTACAACAGCCTTTTGGCATTGAACATAAGGTAAAAAATGTTGCATCAGTTAACAGGTATGCACCATGCTGTAAAATCTCAGTTTGGGCATTATTCAGCAGAATGCACATATGTGCTCCCTTTACACATTAAATATCTAGAGTACAAAACAAAAGGAGGAGAGAGAGAAAATGGAGGTGGGAGGCTGTCAAGGTTTCTGCTAATTTTTTCTGTCAGTTAAAACACAAAGAAACACTTCATCTTCACTCCTGTAAAAATGTTTCCTTCTAGGGCCAACCTATCAGTACAGAACCTTGAATGAATCTTAAACACCTGTTGCTCTTTCCATTTATAAAGCAGGATAGAGCTGGGAGTCTACTTCTTACAAAGATAGGAGCATATGGGGAAGAAAATCAAATCCAACCTGTTTCCCCACTTTACCTCATATTCTTTGGTTCTTTAAGGAGAACTTCCAGTATCAAAGTTCAGCTAGGAAAAACTTCTTGAAAGCAGTAGTGCTCTAAAAAATAAGGAAAAACAGGAAGAAATGTTTTGCTGTTAGAATATAAGGATCAGATTAAAGCCCTCTTTACCTCACCTAAGAGTGGAAAAGAAATTGGTTGGATTCGACAGTCTCAATAACAGCAGCTTTTTTCCTCTTTCAAGAGTCACTATGAGTACAAATGGTCCTCACACATGTACAGGGTCATTAAGAAAATATGAACAAAACAATGACTGGAATACTGCACCAGGAGATGTACATATGGCATGTAGCTATGTCTCCATAGCTACAGGTCCCAATGCCATGCTCCAATGCACATCCACTCCCCAAATGTGATCTGGATGTGTTTATCTGGATGCATTGCAACAGGCATTCATAAGGATCTCCAAAGGGCTCCTGGAAGGTCCATGCAGATGTTTGCACAACATGTCTAGTGACAGGAAAATATGTGGGCACATAATTGGAGGAAGCAATTCAGCTGGATACCTATCTCCAGGAAAACAGAAATGGTTATGTTTGAGGGGTACATCTCTTCAAATGTGAGTTTGAACGAATTGGGGTTGTTGTGTGGTTGCTAAAGAATTCTGACTTCTGCAATGACCAAAAAGTGGACTACAACAGTGTAAGCTAGACTTAGTTATCATAACAACCAACCTGTGCATTTTAAAATGTGAATGGTTAAAAATGTGCAGAAGAGAAAAAAAATGTCCACGTACAGTTTTTGGCCAATTAGGGACATGAGTAAAGTAGGTGAAATGCTGAAATAAATGCAAATGTTGTAAACATGTGTAACAGTCTACATGAATTCCATATGGAAAATTCACACAGAGTAACTGAGATTCTACATCAAGCTTGTGGAGCATAGCACTCCACCCACACATTTCTCTAACCCCAGCAATTGAAAAGTCCTGGAAGGAGCTCCTGTTGCTGCTACTAATTCTAGGTGGCAAGAGGAAGAAGAGAGATGGCAATTCAGAAGATGAAGAAGCAGTTGCTCTCAGCTCAGAGGGGGAAAGAAAGGGATGTATTCAAAGATGGGGAGCACCCTTTTTCCCCCTTACTCTGGCTCTCCAAGCAGCTGTGTGTTTATCATCTGAACTGTGCCTCATTCTGTCCTCTCCAAGTAGTAATCATAACTAGCAGAGGCCCCTGCTAAGGCTTGACAGCTGCTGCAGGGACAGAGGTTTTTGACAGAGTATGGCTGGCTAGAAAACAGCACCCCCCATAAAAAAATGAAAGTCCTTACAAGCATCCATGCATGCTGCTAATAGGATACCATCCAGTCTTGCAGTATACTAACCAAGGATAGGAAGAAAATCCAGATGGGATTCAGAATAACATGAGCAAATTCCCACTTCCTGTTTCATTCATCAGCACTGGATGACCATGGGAAGCTCACATGCAGGACATGCAGATAATAAACCATTTTTCAACTGCTTGTTCCCTAGCAACTGACATTCAGAGGCATATTGCCTAATATCCTGGATGCAGCCTATAGCGCTGTTAACTACTGACCACTGAAAGCCTTGTCCTATCTATGTGAACTTTCTAATCCCCCAAAATAAATAAGGATGTAAGTAAGCAAGTAAATAAATAAATGGGTCTGATTGCAAATCAACCCTGAAATCTCACTCAAAGACAATATGAGTAAACTGGGGCTATCGTGTTTTGGACATGTATGCGTATTTTGTGTACATTTATAGTGTTATGTTTTATTGTCTTTGTTTTTAACTATACAGTCCTCCCTCCACATTGGAGGGTTTGACCTTCATGAATGTGATTATTCATGAGGTGTGCATGTGTCTTCTCCCCGATTCTCCTCCTCCCATTTCCTTGCATTTTACCAGTTTGGGAGAAGGAAGGCAAGCTGCTGGACAAAAGGCAAGGAAATGGGGCAGAGGAAGCATGTGCATACCTTCCTTCTCCTTACCGGAGCTCTTCCTCTCATTCCCTTTGCTCTGGTCCCCATACTGAGAACTCATACTGAGGCAATACACAATTGAATTAGGGGGAAGACTTGTGTGAGCCTTCCTTAATCCCTCTTGAGCTCCCACTCCCACTCCCTTGCCTCTGGCTCTGGCATGCAAAAAGCAAGGGAATGGAAGAGGGAGCCCAGGAAGAGAATGAGAGGGGGATTATGGGAGCGGGAAGTTATTCAGGGTTTTTCCACTTGCACAAAGGTCCTGAGCCCCAAACCCTTACAAAAATGGAGGGGTCACTGAATACGTTGATCTTCCACCCTTTAGTAAAAAGGGCATGATAAATAAATATTATCATTATTGCATTTGAGAACATTGGAACAGATTATATTGTTCAGTAAGGCTGAAGACAGTAGAAAAAGAGGAGAAGCACCTTATGGATGGATTGCATCATTCAAGGACACCACAGCCCTGAGTCTTCAAGACCTGAGCAAGGTTGTTAATAACAGGGGCTCACGGAAGTCTTTTATTTATAGGGCTGCCATACGTACAAGCTGATTTGATAGAAATTAACAAAACCAACAAAGATTGCAAATATCACCACATTTTGTGACAGTGCGGCTAATTATACATTGTACGAAGAAGTAGAATGTGCCCTGTGTATCTGTGAGTGTTCTGATCGAGGAACTACCACATGAAAGAAAAAACATGAATGTTTGTGTCCCATAATGCTAAACAGTGGTGGCATGCACACAGACACTTCAGCTTTGATATGTGCACATTGCTGCCATTTTAGGTATAGGATGCAATGTGGTCACAGTCACTCAAATCCACACATCTGGACACCACAGGTAAAGAGGGTCTTCTGTACTTATTGTTATCTATCCTGAATTTCCAGCTATTCATTGGATGAATGATTCCAAGTTCTTGTATTATGACATCATTAGATGATTCTAGGTTCTAGTATTAGGGAAGAGAAAGAAAAAAAAAGTCATCACATCCCAAGCACCATTTCCCACATTAATCACCACCAATTCACATCCCATTTGCTTATACATCGCTGGCGTAGGGACAAGAAGGGTGATGGGGGCAGTGCACCCTGGATGGCACTCTTTTAGGGGCAGCACCATTCCTTGCCTGCCCCCCGCATGCCATAGTCCCATGTACATGTGCCATAGCCCCACACACATACACAGTAGCCCCACCCATGCCCCTCCATCCCCACCCCTTCCCCCCTTGCGCTAAGCGCCACGACTGACACACACACGCACACACACACACTTTGGATCAATAACACACTTTATTTTTAACTACATTTGCCATAGAAATGTTGCTAACTCTAGTTCATTTGTGAACTAGTTAAAGAGCAACCTTCCCAATACTGATTTTTAATAGACCCATCTCCTTCAGCAAATAAATTTTCATGGCAGGGAGATGGGTAAATAACTTCTATTCAAACATTCTCCTAGAAGCATGAGAACAGGGGTCATCTTTTTTAAAAAGTAGCAAGTTTCTTCCCGTTAGGTAGGGAAGTCCTTGGTAATGCCAGCTCTCATGCAACAGAGGTGATGAAAGACCTCTGTGCACCAGAGGAATGTCTATGAATTGCAAAGGATATTTTCACATACCCACAATCTTTCAGTCTCTTTTGAAGCAGATGGTTCATGTCTTGGTTAAAAACACCGTATGTTCCACCAATGACACAGTCCTTCTGCCTCCACATGTTCCAGCATTCCCAATGCAGGAAGGGAAACATGTTTGAGGCTGTTGTCACTCTCACTGCTTCTGTTTCCTATTGCAATTTCCCCCCACTGAAAATGTTTTCTGAAGCATTTCTTTCCTCTTTCCCTTTCTGTTAAAAATGTCTGCTCCAGTTATGTCAAGTATGTTTTCCTTTTCTTTCCAAATTAGCAATTTGTTTTATCACAAAAGCAGAAGGTAGTTTTAGCTTGGGTTTATCATGAAATCCAGCTATTGCTGCTGGAGCAGGATTCTTAACAAGTGTCTCACACATGCATGCATGTGCACACACATAAAAATAAGGTCAATGGCTGTAGTGCCCAACATGGTATTTTGTCGTCTTCAATAGCATCCGTGACGTAACACTTTGGAGCAGGGGGATTTCTCCAATGACATCAGGATTGACTCCAGTGTTGAGGAGGTTGGTGGTGAGATGCTATTCTTGGCTCTTGTTCCTATGGTCTCAGATTCCTCACATTTCCTGAGCATTTATTGATGGGGTTATTTTGGTTCTATGGCCAGTAGCTTCCCTAGTGGCAGCCATTTTTCATGCAGTTCTCTGGGACGAGAAATATGGTAGCCAGTGCATTTTTTTGGTGGTGGCTATGGAAGGAGAAACAGCTTCCATGGCATTGGAGAAAGGGACAATGGCCTCCAGAACTGGTAAGCATTAAAAAGGGAAAAGAAAAGGGAAAAAGAGGAAAAAAAGGAAAAAAAGACTGTCCAGGGGAAGTGAATTTTGCTAGGAGCTTTGATGGTCCTGGGATTGATTCTTTCTCTGCTGTCCCTTTGAATAGTGTCATATTCATTCATTCATTCATTCATTCATTCATTCATTCATTCAAGTATTTATATCCCCCTTCAGACAAAAAGGCTCAGAGAACAGCTAACAAATCATTCATTTGACAATGCTCTGCCCTCAAGCAAAATGTCCTGTCCAAAAGACACACAAAGAAAAAAGGTGGAATGGAGTCCAGTAGATGCTGGCTTCTCTTCTTCTGACTCAGAGACCAAAGCAGTGACAATTGAAATATGGAGGGAGGAGCTCTCACCAGTTCCTACAGCCCATTCATGATGAAGGTTTACTTGGCTGTTCTTCTCTGTCCCAGAGTCCAGATCAATGGTAGTTGGGATACAGAAGGAGTGGCTCTCACAAAGCACAATGGAGCTGTGTTTGGCTGTTTTCTCTCCTTCAAAGAATGGAGTAATGAATATGTAAGGAGGGGCTCTCACCAAGAGCTTGGCCAAAGAACAATGGAGCTGTGCCTGACTGCTTTTCTCTCCCTCAGATTTCTGAACAGCAGTTGGAACTTGAAGGCAGGGCTCCATATGCACCATCTGGCATGTCTGAAAATGTCCCACATGCAATTTGCAAGCACAAATGTGTACAGGAATCCCACATGTGACTGGAAGTGAAATATCACTAGTAAACCCCTACAACTGGCCTCCTACTAGCGTTTTATGTTTTGCAGTGTAGTATCTACTCTAGACACTGTAGTATCTAGCCCCAAATTCTTTTCAAAAAATAGTCAAAATATGTTTATGAATGTTGAGAAACCTCATGAGTAAAATCCTGGATTGGTTAGAATTTTCACAGTTTGAACTTATTCTTTGCAAAATTCACATATGGTTGTTTTGCTAAGGAAGCAATGTTCTCTTTGTAGAAAATGGTGATCAAGATACTTAGGTATGTAACTACCTCAAATACAAAGCTTATTAGTGTCTCCTGACCCCTAATCCTTAATTACCAGGTAGCAGCCAGTGTGAGCAAGTTGATTGGGACACAGAAGAGTGACATTACCACTCTCCTCCTGTGACTGATTTCTGGTGTGAGGAGGAATTGTGACAGAGATTCTTTGAGGCTCCTCAAAAGAGGTGGTGGTAGAAATATGGGCCTTCTGAATACTAGTCAAGAGGAGAACAGGCCTCCATGGTTCTCAGTGACTATTGCTTAGTAAATTAGGATTGGGGGACTTTTATGATCCCTACATATTCCTTACACTATTGAATATGTAGGAACTGTAATACAAATTAGTTTAGAATGTGTAACTCTAAGTTACACATTTGTAACTGTGATCAGGAAGATATTTACTGCAGATATTTCCTTCTGTTTCCTGTACAGAAAAATACTGTGATTGGGGACTTATTCTGTGCAAAACTCATACATAGGTTATTTGCATAGAAAATATCATACAAAATAGGTTTTTTTTCTGCAGAAAATCATACAGTGTCTCTCTCCCTTGCCACAACTTCCACATGCATGAATGTGAAAGTGCACAAAGCATCATGTTCCATTATAATCAATGGGCACAGCAGATGCATGCCCATGCTGCCACAGACATGCAATGTTGTGTCCATTGATTATAACGAGACACAACCCTTTGCTTTTGTTTTGTTTTGTTTTACACCAGGGTTCCTTGAACAGAACCCTGCTTATCCAGAAGGCACATTGTATCTCTGTGTTCCTTGCACAGATAATGGTGCTCTAGGTGCAAAACCATCAAGTGTGAATTTTGCACAGAATAATTCCCAAATTGCTTGTCGGCTTTGAAAAGGAAGAAAATTGCTAAAATGACTCATTGCTTCCTTCAAGAAGAATCTTAATAAAGAATTACATTTCTAGTTCTTATTCAGGCATGAATCACTGTTCACTGAGGTTTACCTCTATCTCCTATGACTTAAACAGGCACAAAAGTTTTATTTTAAATGTGTTAATCAGATTGCCATTCCAATGATGCCTATTTTGTGAAGGACCACTGTAAACGACGATTGGTGTCCTCTAAGTGAATTGTGATAATGTCAGTCCAATTTACACACTGCTATGAAATTACTGAAATCCCACCCAACATCTTTTTAACAATGTAGACCACCTCCAACACAGCTATTTCCATGTTGCTGGAGAAGAGGAGAATCAGCAGAGATGTGTCCATCTGCCTTCCTGCATGGCTACAAGAATGTTATCCAGCAGGGACCTCCCAATAACTTCCCAAGGTTGCTATGGAACTTGATGAAGTCTTTCCATGTGATAGAGGTCTTTAGCATGGACAGGGAACTTCAGAATGGTGTGGCTACCAATTCCCATTCCCCAAGCAGTACTGTAACAAGTCCTTTCCCACCCAGAACCAAGGTGCAACAAACAGAAACTTCCGTTCATCACATTACAGCTTGGGAGCAGGAGGGGGCTAAGCCTTCTAAGTTACAGATCTGTAACTGCAGTGCAGGTTGCACTATTTGTACTTTCTGCATTCAATTTCCCATTGATTTCCATCTTTATAACCACTGGTAGCCCACATGTATATGCAAGTGTGCACATGTAGCTTAGCATAACAGTTCAGACATCTGATGCAGTGGACTCCAATTCACAAAGGTGTATATCATAACACACTGGTTAGTCTTTAACATATCACAAGGATTTAGACTGTATATTCTGGGCAGCATGGACGAACCAGAGAGGTTTAATTGCTCCTTCCACCATGAGTGCTAAATGTTGCATCATCCAAGACTCAGTAGGAAAAAAAAGGAAATACTCATATTTTCATTGACAGATATTAATGTCAACCAAGACAAATAGATAGAATTTTTCTGCATTATGTCCTGCCAAAGTGGAATTGCCCCCTGGGGCAACTGCTAAAACGAGCTTAAAGAGTTTTATGTCTTTCTGACAACAAGCTTTGCATTTTTCAGGAAGCTGGTCTTGCATTTTGAGAACCACATCAAGCCATCTTTCAGTTTGTACATTGAAACTTTGGGGGCTTTTGAAATAATTACCATCAGAAGGCATGCTTGCTTTGCATTTGTCCTCTTCTTTATTGTTTCAACTCCAATAAGTTGTTTGCTTTTAGTGCAACCCCTCCCCTGCCAGCATCTTTGCTTCAGCATGGTACCACCAAAGCTTAAGATAGTTAATGACTTGTATCTTGTGTTCCCTATATCCATTATTTTTGCCGTTTCATTAGCACTCTTGCCTTTAAAGTGGTGCAATGGAGGTGAGAAAGGTTGAATATATTCCCTCTAATTGTTGACAGCTTTTTGCTTTTCTTTCTACTACTTGTTCTCAATTCACTGGATGTTTTCTTTATTCTATTCTATTCTATTCTATTCTATTCTATTCTATTCTATTCTATTCTATTCTATTCTACTCTACTCTATTCTTCCTTTTCATTCATGTTTTCATTTTCTCTCTCTCTCTCTCTCTAAAACCCTTTTTAAGGTTTCTTCCTTTCTTTTCTTCTTCTATTAATATGCAAGAAGATGCTATTGTTGTAGCTAAACTGGGACTCTCCATATGATTCATTGATAGTGGCAAGTGAAATTAGAGAAGGATACACTCAGGAGTACAGATGAGATGCACTTAATAATACAGCAGTAGTTCCAAAACTCTGCTGTAAGAGAACAGCTAGTCTGCCTTGACAAATATATTGATGCAATAATTATAGCCTCCTGTCAGTCCGAAGCTTTCCTGTCAGTCGAAACTTTCTTGGCCCCAGAGGAAAGGAAGTGTCCAGAACATGTTCATATAGGGCCATCACTTGTATAAGGGTTTGCTATGCTTTCTGTTGTGTTTCCCCTAAGTGTGTGTATACACAGATCCTAAGATGTTTGACATTCTTGTCACAAAATAAAACAAAAATCCAAAACCCTCAAAAGAGTGGTGCCTCTATTGGCCAACCAAAATGCACAAAACACATCATGCAGGATTTCAAAGCTCTACTAGTTTCTTTATCAAGCAAAAGATGTTAAAAATCATACAGGAGAAAGAAATAAAGAAAAGAAAAGGTGACAGTGCTAGAGTCACAAGTCCACATTTTGTATCAGATGTTGTCTCTGCTAAAGCTCAGCTGGTCTGGAGCGAATGCAATGCAAGCAGAGACCAGACCCATCTTGGTCATGTGGAGGCCAAGAAAAAGGACAGTAAAATTTGAACTGCATTAGCATCAGTAAAGTAACTCCTCGGGATCCAGTGATCACTGTCTTCTGTGAAGTCACAGGCCCCATCTTAGGTAGAGAACCTTCAGTTCCTCAGGAAGTCTCTGTACAGAATCTTTGTTGCAGACCGTCTGTGCAAAAGTACAACATAGTACAACTGCATGTTTGTATATTTTCACAAATGCTGGAAAAAATCTTGACTGGTCTTGTCTTTGAAAGTATTCTCTGTTTAAAAGACTGTTTAGGCCATTTTTTGTTTAACCATGATAAGGGATATCATGACCTTGAAGTTATCAAATAGTACACTGAGCTGGCTCATAGGTTGCTAGATCAGTATCTTATTCACTACAGTGAGATGTATCATACTTTTGTTGAAATTCTAGTAGTAGGGAACTAATGCCCAAAGCAATGTAAAACCAAAAGTCAAGTACCATTATGACAGGAACTTTATTAAGGACAGATATGTGGGAGTGAAGTTTTCTTAAATTCTCTCTGTATGTATACAACAACATGGGGTCCTTGCATTCTCTGAGTAGATGGAGGAAAGAAAAACAGAAATTTCTAGCACAGCACCAGAATAGAGTAGGAATGTACAAGGGATATTCACAAGGAGCAATATGTTCTCCAGGTTCATCCTCAGGTCTTTGGAGTAGGAACGTAAAAAAATCCAGTCTTGACATAATTGTGTTTCTTTGAATCCAGGCTGCATTCTCATCACATATGCTCTTTTGCTTATGTCAGGTTAAAATGGAACAACATTAGGCACCCTGAGTTCCTTCAGAGAATGAGAAATTCCAAATACAGATTGAGATAATTCATGGAGAGACAGGGCATAAATTTTTGTCTAGGTAACATGGTGCATCATCTCTCCTTTCAGCTTCCTGAAAACCTACCTGTCTCATGCTACCTATTTCTATGTAAACAGATACACAATGATGACATTATTCCCCAGGACCTCTGGAGGACCACCAAGAAATTCTAAAGAATGCCTTCTTGATCATTTAGTGTGGGTGGAACTTATCTGTTCACATGTCATATGACTTAGCGTCTTATTCATGCAACAAGTCTTTATCGCTTAGTCTCTCACCACATTTCAAATTCACCTTCCTTTTATCTCTAAGGCTATCTCTTGCCTGTGTTTTTGAAAGTAACACAGCAGCCTCATTGCTCTTTGAGAAAGGTTTACAAAGCACATTTCTGGTCTACTGTCAATTAGCTGCAAAGCTTTGCATGAGACACTTTTTGCTGAAATATTTCATACACTAATTAAGCTAGTCAAAGAGAAGGAAAGCAATGTATTGGATCATTTGATCTATCAATCAAATGTATCACTTTTCTCCCATAACAAAAAAAATGCAAAAACAGAAAGGTAATTTAGTTGGAAGCTATTGCAATGTTACAGGTAAAAATAATCACTTGCAATTTTGCTGTGAGGGGAAAAAATAAGGAAACTGTGGAAATTGGATATAATGTTCATCTGATCACCCATCTCTGTCCAGTATTCTGCAGTGAATGAAATCTGTGAGTAGACTTCAAGGAGGGTTCCATGCACTGATAAATAACAGTCATCTGCACCTATTCTTTACCCTTTCCCTTCTGTGCAAGAGAAGAAGATTTGCAAAGTTTGAATATACTTACACAGGAAGATCCAAGAGATGAGTGCAATATAGAAAGAATTCATGGGCAAAGGATTGCTAGACATCTATGCTGTATAAAGTTGTGAATGGCAATATCCAGTCAAAGTCTTCAAAATGGCAGTTTTCTCAACAGCAGGGATGGAGAAGAAATTCATGGCCAACTGTTTCTGACCAAATCTGATCCTGTTTTGCACCTGCTGAAACTGACTTCAAATCTTAATAAAATTCCTGATTGGAATCCCATCCATTTGCAAATTTGCAGCCTGTTCATATCTAAAAAATGTGTATGACAAATGTATACTTTTGAAAAATCACATTTAAAAAAGCACAGTCCTCCCTCCACACTTGTGAGTTTGACCTTCCTGAATCTCATCATTTGTGAGACGTGCATGTGCACTCCCTTGTCTGCTAGGGCAAGCAACAAAGGGATGAGGAAGGAAGGTGTTCTCCCTCAGGTGAATGAGAAGGGGATAAAATGGGGGCATGAAGAGGAAAGGTGCACACATGTGTTCCCTCAATTGCTTGGGTGGGTGATAAGGAGATGGGAAGGGATAATACATGGAAGGAAGGCACGTTTGTGAGTTCCCTCACTCAGGCAGGCAACAAGAGGATGAGATAGGTTAAAACTAGGAGGTTAACTGCATGTGCGCATCCTCTCACTTGCTTAGGTGGGTGACAAGAGGATGGGGTGGGATGTGAGAAGGGAAGCCACTCACACGTGTTATTCTAAATAAAAACACTATATTATGCTAGGGTCATTTCTACACTACACTATAATAGTGCTATTTATTCCACTTTCAACATAGTATGGAATCCTGGGGCTTGCAACTTAGGGAGGGGCATTTAGAGGGCCTCAGTGAACTATAAACCCCAGAATTCCACAGGATGTTGAAGGTGGAATAATAGCACTATAACAGTGTAGTGTGGAAATAGGTTCAACATCTAACAGCATGGAATATCTCTCCAGATACAGCTTAACATACAGAATCAAGGTAAGCATCCCTGCTTGTCAATAACCAGTGAAAGTCAAAGTAAGCAGATTCTTCCCTGATACATCTGACTGCAAATTCCCTGATCCTGCTCGCAGTGAGACATGACATCTCTGCTTCTTGGGGACTTATTGGTCCTGGGAAAAGAAAGTTTCAGAATCAACCTAACTTCAGTCTCGCAAACCCAAAATGGATTTGCAGAACAAAATACAGTAAAGCAACTAAGGACTCTGAATTCAATCAGGCAATATCTACCCACCCACTCCCTTTCCTTGGGTGCTGCTTAAAAACTCTCCCTTAAAAGTTTCCAGACTTTTCTTAACTATCTTCCAAAGCTCCATTGGGCAAAAGCCCCTCCGTTGATGATGATATCAGCTTGGTCACAGACTCTTTGTACCAACCAGTTGTTAACTCAGAAGTGAGCCAAAAACAAAGGAAGCCATGTTGTTCACCCACTTTCCAGGGTTGCTGTGCATCATAAAGAACAGAAAGGAGAACAAGGATAATTGCAGAATAATGGCAGTATGGCATTCTTGCAGCCACAATACTTTTCTTTCTGTTACTTGGAATCTATGGCCATTTCTGCACTAGACTGTTATGGTGCTATTATTCCACTTTCAACATCTCATGGAATCCTGGGGTTTGCCATTTAGGGAGGGGCTTTTGAGGATTCCATAGGATGTTGAAAGTGGAATAATAGCACTATAACAGCCTAGTGCAGAAATGGCCTCTGTCAGGATTGCAGCAGACTGTGACCAGTCTCAATTGTTATGTTAGTGCAGTATCAGTTACCAAAGCATTTGTGAGAGTATAATTTAGTGATTGACACTAGCACTTGAATGAATGCTTCAACTGGTGCTCTCTTGGGGCATGTATGGAAATATTTTATCATGTTTATAAGGGAAATTTTACTTTTCCACCTTCTGTATTTTGATACATATTTACCAAACGTACATCTCCTGGAATCAAAGATGCTAGTCAAGATGACATTTGCAATGAGAACTCCATATATTTTGAAGCTTGTTATGCAGTTAGCAAATCAAAAATCATGAATTAAAAACTGTGTCCATATGAAGATTTCTGTGCTTGTCAGAACAATGTGCACCAACGTGCTTCAGTCAAACGGAAAATGACATTTTTAAAAAGCTTGCACAGGCCCACAAAAATGCATCCATTTTGAAAAATGTACACAGAAATACACATGAATTTTTGCATTGAAAAAATGGCTTGCATTTTGATAGAGACCTGAATTGGAATAAGCCTGGAAAAACAAGAGCTTCAGTGAAATAAAACTTAAAAGGCACACACATCCTTCACAGAGTGATACACAAAAGCACAATTTAATTGCGTGTTGATGACTCTTCACTCTGAAAGTGTGGGGAATTCAGAAAGCTAGGAGCTTCCAGATATCAAAGTTTAAGTGATTGGGATACTACTGCTTTTCTCTATACGTTCAAACTCAAATAAGTGTAGGCATTTCCAAAAGTGCAGCTGGCAAATAATGTTTATAGCTTGCATAGGCAACACGTATGATCTCTTCCTGCTTTCTAGAATCATTACTTCTTAGAAGGGCGAGAGACATTGTGATGACCTTACACACCACATTACATTCATAGTATATTATACTGTGTGAAGGAACACAAAAAGAACAGCACTAAATGCCCAAGAGAAATTAACAAAAGCAACACATTCAGTGTCAAGTATTCAGACTCCACTGCCTTAAATCACAACATTATCTTCCAGCATTATGTGTAATCTAAATTATTGTTCCCAGAGCAACCGTCATTCATTCCTACTATATAATGGTAGTTTTTTAAGTTACATGATGATATCGCTGGAAGAAAACAATGCAGGAAACAGATATCTCTTCAATGACTTCAAAACAGACTCAAAACACCAGGTAGCTTACCAGGGTTTTAGCTGAAGACAAGGGTGAAGGATTGCCTTTCAGGGTGTGACCTAAAGAAACCTGATGAAGCAGCCCTGCAGAAAAAAAGAGACTAGGTTAAAGCTGCATTTGAAAACTAGGTCCTGTGAACAGAGACAGGCCGCTATGTTTTGCCAAGGAAAAAAGGCCAAATTGAGTGGCATATTCCTTCAGTAGGTAGGATTAAGGACACAGGGCGACACCAAAGAGAAATGGGTGTGATTTTTACCAGTTTGGACATTTTCCAACCAACCAAGCAAAGTAGGGCTGAATTCTAGACCAAAGTAAGACCCAGTGCAACAGTTTTCAAGCATGCAGCTCAGTTCTGTGCCATAGCATTCTTGGCTGCAAAGCACAGCTCAGTTCTATGTAACAGCACCTTGGTGTGGTCCCAGAGAATAGCTACCTCACATGCAAAACATAGCATGCTTCCATGAAACAGCATTTTGGGCTGTAAACCAATGCTCAGCTGCATGTAATAGCTCCCAAGGCTACAAAAGCAGATTACTTTGTGTGCAATAGAGACATGGGTGGCAAACCAGAGCTCAGTTCTGTGTAACAGTTTCTCATTTTTCCACTCTTGAGATTCATTCCACACAATAGCTTGCAATGCTTTAAAGAGCTTCTTATCTATAACTGCTGATCACTGATCAAAGATAAGAGCAGAAGCAGTTTGCATGCTGAAAGAAGGAAATTGTGGTGACCTGATGGGATCCAATGCAGATTTCCCATCCCTTCATCTACAAAATGGATGAATGGATGAAGGAAGCAGATATGGTTAGCAGGGGGGCGGGATCTGTTCCAGTGTCCAATTCTGGGCACCTGTAACCAGTTCTGGGCACCTTAATTCAAGAAGGATATGGACAAGCTAGAATGTATCCAGAGGAGGGTGACCAAAATGGTGAAGGATCAGGAAGCCATGCCCTATGAGGAGAGGCTTAGGGAGCTCAGTATATTTAGTCTGCAGAAGAGAAGGTTAATAGGGGACATGGTAGCCATGTTTAAATATTTGAAGGGATGCCATGTAGAGGAAGGAGAGGGCTTGTTTTCCACTGCTCCAGAGACTAGGACAATGGATTCAAACTGCAGGAGAAGGAGAGTCTCCTTCTTTGGAGGTTTTTAAGAAGAGGCTGGGTAGCCAGCTGTTGGGAGTGTTCTGATGTGTGTTCCTGCATAGCAGGGGACTGGACTGGATAGCCCCTGTGGTCTCTTCCAATTCTATGATTCTAAGTATCTGAATGGCTGCTGTGTAGAGGATGCAGATTGTTTTCCGTTATTTTGTGGGGGAAAGGTAGAACTAATGAGTGGAAATTGGCACAGAAGTAAATTTTGGCTAAATTTTGAGAAAAAGTTCCTAATTATAATACATGCTTGGTTGTGGTATATACTGTCTCCAGAGATGAAGAGCTCTCCTTTCTAGGAGCCATTCAAGTAGACTAGATGGCCATCCTGTGCTTGCAAGAGTCCTTCATCAAGCAAGCAGCTGGACTAGATGGCCTTCAAGTTCCCTTTCAACTCTAAAATTCTGTGATTGTATGAAGTTAAGTAAATCAGATTCAGACAGAAACAGCCTTGGAACCTTATATACACTGCCTTGAGTCCCATGATGTAAATAAAGAATATAAACTTCACTGAATGAAAATGGCTTTGCCTTCAACTCTGGTCTTGGCTTGCTGCAACACGGAAGCTAAAGGAATGATTGATCTACTTTTAATAGGCACTGTTTTATATCATCTCATTTTCAGTTGTCAATCTTTCCCCTCCCATCAGTGTTCTGGATGGAGCAGCCTGTTAGAAATATTTATGAAACAACTGGGCAGGTGCCAGAAGGCTGGTGCTGCTAGTTCTTTCTCACTTCTGCCTATTGCAGTGCTTGCTGAATAAATAAGAAAACGCTGGTCCTAAGCATATACAGTGGCCCCTCCACATTCACAAGGGTTCAGTGTACAGAACCCTCACAAAAGTGGGAAAACCACAAATAACTCCTCCCCGTCATCCCTCCCTCATTCCTCTCTGGAGTTCCCCCTTCCCATTTCTTTGCCTCTGGCTCTAGTGTTCCCGGGGGAAGAAAAAAGACCAGGTAAAGGGCTTACTGGTACTTTCTCCTCAGAGGGAGAAGAGTGGAATGCTGACTTCTGGCATTCTAGCTACTTTTGATAACCATCTTAAAAAAGGAGGGCGATTTCAACACTTCACTGTAGCAGTGCTATTATTCCACTTTCAACATCCTGTGGAATTCTGGGGTTTGTAGTTTACTCGATGCGGTCTTCAGTATGGAACAGACACAGCTGTGGGTGGAGATAATAAATGCTACCACATTGTCCTGGACAGATCACTTTCTGGTCAGGGTCAGACTTATGGCTGCTATCCGCCCCTGCAGGGGTGGTAGACCTATTAGAATGGTCCACCCTTGAAGGTTAATGAAACCTACTGGATTCCAGAAAGCCTTGGAGAGTTTTATGATTGCTATCACCGCTGATCCTGTTGAAGCCCTAGTTAATACCTGGAATTGTGATCTTACTAGGGCTATTGACACGATTGCTCCCAAGCGTCCTTTCTGGCCTGCTTCAAACCATAATCCTTGGTATACAGTAGAACTCAGGAATATGAAGCAGGCTGGACAACGACTAGAGCGCAACTGGTGGAAATTTGGACTCTTATCTGACAGGACACATTATAGAGAATTCCTTTATTCCTATGGAGTGGCAATAAATGCGGTGAAGAAGACTTTCCTCTCTGCACGTATTGCGTCTGTGACTTCCCATCCAGCAGAGCTGTTCAGGGTGGTAAAGGATCTGACTCAGATTCCCACTCCCCCAAACTCGCTGTTAGAACCTAGCGTAGCTTGCTGTGATGCTTTGAATAATCATTTCGCAGATAAAATCTCTCAGATAAGAGCCAATTTGGATGCTGGTGTTGCGGCAGAGGTTACGAGTGGAGTGTCCGGTGATTCTGTGAACAGGATTATATTGGATCAGTTTCAGTCAGTGAGTACCGAGGATGTAGACAAGCTCCTTGGAAATATAAGAAAGACAACTTGCCCTCTTGATCTCTGCCCTTCATGGCTGGTCGTCCAGGGAGGAGTTGCAATTAAGACCCATTTAAGATATATTATTAATGTATCCCTCAGGGAGGGCAATTTTCCAGCTTGTTTAAAGAACCAATTGTACGGCCGCTTCTAAAAAAGCCCTCCCTACATCCCCTGGATATGAATAATTATTGAGCAGTCTCCCATCTTCCATTTTTAAGCAAGGTAATTGAGAGGGCTGTTGGTCTTCAGCTCCAAGCTGTCTTGGATGAAACAGATTATCTAGACCCATTTCAAACTGGCTTCAGGGCAGGATATGAAGTCGAGACCGCCATGGTCACCTTAGTGGATGATCTACGCCTAGGTATCGACAGGGGAAGTGTGACCCTTACACTCTGCTGTTGCACCACTCACTTTCCCTTCATTCCTACTCCCTCCCTTGCCTTACCTTGCACCCTTACAGTCCTCTTCTTCGTTCCTTGTTACACACCACCACTTACACTGCTCACTCTACTTTACCTCCTACTCCCTTCCTTTCCCCACAATGACTCCTTTTCCCTCTTACTCCTTCACCCACCTCCCC
Organism: Iguana delicatissima; assembly: GCA_948472985.1. Taxonomy (NCBI): domain Eukaryota; kingdom Metazoa; phylum Chordata; class Lepidosauria; order Squamata; family Iguanidae; genus Iguana; species Iguana delicatissima. Next base: position 149,670 of record CAOKZL010001925.1, on the reverse strand, counting down.
CTCCCTCATCACTTCCACTTTTGTTGTTCATTTCACTGACTCTAACTTAGGCTCTTTCTGCGAGAGGCCAGGAATCGCTCCGTGCTGTTGCTTACCGCTTCTTCTGGGCTCGAAACAACGCGGACTTTCCCTTAAGCCCTTCTGCAGGGCTCCTCTGTTTGTTCCAGAGAGTTTCGAAGCAGTGCGAGGTCTTTAGATCCACACTGGTGAGGCTGACAAAATGGCGGCTTCCTGTTCTTTATGAGTCTGGACCAACTGCTGAAGCTGACCACGCCCACAGCCCACGCTCCGCTGATCACAGGCTCACATTGGTGCGAATCTGCGCATCTGCACAACTGAGCAGGAATGAATTGGTGCGCTCTGGAAAATTTAAAAACTGCTTTTTTCCAGTCTTCACATAGCACGCTGGAGGACCACTTGGGAGCATATTGAATCGGACTTAGGTGCGGAACTAAGGTAAATAGTCTGAACCTAGTCTGATCCAAGGTGGAGACGACCTCCGTGACAGGACACATTGGCCCGTCTTAATTTCCTCATGCAAAAAGGGTCTTAAACTACCTCCCTCCCTCCCCTCACTTCATGTATCTCTCTACTGCCCGCAGGGCTCCCTCTCCCTGCCCATGTGCCTGAAAGGCAGGGGCAGACTTGTTTCTTGCAGAATAATTTCACATAAGTGTGCCTCCAAATGTTGACCCATATCTCAGTTCCTACACAGGTTAGAGATTTACTTTTAAAAATATGAAAGCTTGGAATCTGAGCCAGATGATGGTTCAAATAGGCACCAGATGGTATGCCTAAAATCCAGATAAAACCCAGCCAAACTGGAAGTATAGCAACCCTTCACTCTAGTCTCTGGTAACTCTTCAAGAACTGCAGTTAGAACCCTTAAAAAAAAAAGTTAAAATTCCACCAACAGCACCGGCTGCTCAGAAAATTGATTCAAGATTCAATTCTATTTGATCTTCCTTCTTCGCAAAACAACTGATTAGTGGAATTTTGATGTTTTTAAAGGGCTCTGGGTATGATCTTTTTAACCTGGGATACAAGGTATAGTCTAGTTGAAGTGAACTACTCTTAAGTGGGAATGAGTGAATAGTTTATTTCATTCTTTTTCTGAGACAAGCTTTTTTAAAAAAAAATCATAAATTTATAGTCATTACAAACTGAAACAGAGAGATGATCTAGGTAAGGTTTTAAGTGCTTTGTTCTTTAAAGTCTGGGTTTAAAACTCTTTGTATTCTTTGTATTCAAGCATGTTTGTGGTAGACTGTGTGGTAGAAATCTGTTTTGTTTTGCAAGTTTCCCCAGGGGAGCACAGAGTTGAAAAGGAAACATTGACTTACACTCCACCCCTTACAGGTCATGTTGTGGGGAGGTGCATGGAAGTGTTAATACTTTTCTTCTAACCAGATTAAGAAACTAAGCTCATGAATATAGTTTTTCAGCAGTGATTTCTAACAACCGAGGCCTAAATCCAGTTGCTGGTTTCAGCAAATTAGACCCATTGAATCAACTGCAGAATGTAAGTCATTGCACATGTAAATCCCACTGACTCAATGGGTTTACTCTAATTAGGACTAGCAAGAGAATTTAGGTGTAACATACTTTCCAACTATCACAATTTGGCAGAGACAGTTTCAATCTTCTGTTGTTTCACTTCCTCAACTGCTTTTAAAATGTCCCAGTTTCTCTCCCCTCCTCTTGTTTTCCACTTTTGTCCTCAGCTTGCTTCAACTGATCTAAACTGAGTTCAGAGGCCCCTCCCTAAACTGCAAACCTCAGGATTCCATAGGATGTTGAATGTGGAATAATAGCTCTATAACAGTCCAGTGAAGAAATGACGTCACAGTCTTGATAGCACTCTAATGTTGCTTAGCCACATCTGTTGCTGTTTTCACCTGTCAAATGCTGGATGGTATAACCTAAATATACTTTTTTCCCTTCTTTCATATATTTCCTGCTTTCCCCTTTTCTTCCAAAATTCAGTTCAGCATGCAGCTCTTAAAATTAATTATCCTAATTGCCTCTCCTCTATCTTACAGCATCCAGGGAGAACACTGACTTTTTCTTGTAAGAGAGGAATTAAGGATCCCGGGGTTAAAGGTAAATTCTTTAGCTGGAAGTCACATAGGCTCATCTCTTCTCAAAGCATTATTTATCTGCCTTACAGGCTGAATGCATCTGCTGTTGCTCATCTTACTATCTTCCTTGCCCCAAACTGAAAGCCTGAGGAAGGAGGCCTAAGATCACAGGACGCTAGGCTGGGCTGAGCATAATATTTGCCAGCTGTTCTCATTTCCACTTGCAGAATATATCAGAAGGAAGCCTCAATCTTGTCTCAGCCTCTCCAGTTGAGAAAGGCTATCTTACAGATTTGGCCTTCCCTCTTCTCAGGGACTCCAAGCACCCTCCTGAGTTTTCAGCTGGAAATGTTCGAAATTGAATTCAGAGCCTTTCAAATATACAGATCCTGCTCTACAACTGAGATATGGCTCTTTGAGTGATTGTCAATTCAGAATCAGTCCAGGTCCATTTCTAGCCCCAACCTGTGACATACACCAACACAAACACATAATCATATATGTAAAATAGCCAAATTATACAATAAACAAAATATGTAGTCCTGCTTTTATGTGCTTAAGAATGTTTCCAGTCAATGCATATTTCTATTTATTCCACACTTACCTCTTCCAATAATGGATCAAATGTTATTCCCAGTAATTTTCATGAACTGATTTCAGAATGGACACATAGATACAATGAATATATACTCCTTCCTCCCTCTTCATGAATTTGACTATTCACAAGGCATGTGCAAATTTGATTATTCACAAGGCGTGTGCTTGCCTCCCTCTCCTCCCATCCCTTGCATTCCTCACCCCAGTCTTCCTAGGCTTGTGTTTAACATGGACTCCCCACCTTTTTTGGGGGTGAACAAAGCCCTCTTCTGCTGCTGAAGGTGTAGCCTCTCTGCCATGTGGTTGCACATTCTGCTGTGTATTGGCTGCTGATTGGTCAGGTGCTCCTTTCTCAAGATGGCTGCTGGAAGTAATTAGAACTCCCCTCTTCTCTGGCCATTTCTGAACTAGGCTGTTATAGTGCTGTTATTCCACTCTCAACATCCTATGGAATCTTGGGGTTTGCAGTTTAGGGAGGGTCTGGCCAGAGGCAAAAGAATGGAAGAAGGAAAGTTCTGGAGAGGAGGGGGGTGATTCACTTTTTCCCACTTTCCTAAGGGTTCTGTGCCCCAAACCCTCTCGAATGTGGATGGGCTACTGTAGTCATTTGTCTACTCTCACTGTTGAAAATGATACCATCATGCAAGTTTTTCTGACATTATCATATAGAAAGATCTGTGCAAAGCAAAAAGATGTAAAGATAGTGGCAGAGCAGTAAAATAATATTCCCAGATACATTTGATCATCCTGCAGAAATAAACATTGTCACCCAAGGTTTATCCAACATAACAGTGATGCACACAATAATTTAAGCAACTTAACTCTATGGCAGGGATATTGGAAAAACATGTCAGCCCTATATTACAGTAATACTTCCTTACAACCTCACAAATATACATTGTTAAAAGCCACCACATTGCTTTTGATTTGTATCTAATAGCAGTGAACCACCCATTAAAATTCTCTAATTAGGGAGAACTCTTTTAGTATTATTCTTCAGCATCCAGTGACCTTTGGTGGAAGGTGGGACATCTTGGGCCAACATCCTTGCTGAATTAAAGATCCTATCTTCAAGAATTTCAAGACAAGATAATTTCTCATTTACAAAGCTATGCTTCAGGCAAAATTCAATAAAATATATACAGTTCTTGTGGCCTTCTGAGACTCTACAGTGCAGAAACTGGATATGTTTTTATTGAGCCAATCTTGTAGAAATTTATTGAGAGACAGGTGTGAAGTTTTGTTTCATACTTGGGAAAGCAAAGCAGTTTTATTATTGTAGAACTCAGTCATTTTTTGTTCTACTTTTGGCTGGCCATAACCAAGCATACATACCTTCTTTTCTCTTCTTTTGCTCACTTATGAGAAATATTGTAAGACAATCACCATTACAAAGACTGCCAAATAAATTTCAGACCATTTGTTAAGTTTATGAGATAGCAACAAAACCTGCTAAAAGTCAAGGAAATTCTCTGTTCGAATACCCCAGTCTTCTGAGGCAAGACCAGACCTATACAATTTGTGACCATCTAAGCCGAACTCAGTTCATTAGTCATATTTGACAGCTGGTCAAAGGTTCAGTACTATAGCACTGCAACTGATTTGGCCTAATGCCAAAGCAAATTGAGCCAATTTGGAGAGGCTCGTACTTGTTTTCCATCAGCTTGGATTGGCCTAATTGAGTACCAAAGCAGAACAGGAAAAAAAAACAATCCAATTTTTATTGAGTAGTCCATCTTGGCAATTCATGCTGCATTTTGCCTGCTTCTGTCCACTTAGTATAGACACACCTTCTTTCAACATGGACAGAGGCACCAACCCCTACACTTGAAGAAATTCACTAAAAAGAGGAAAAGCAGTGGGACACCAAGCCTACTGGCAGCAACTGTTGTTGTCACTGTTGTTTCTGTACTCTGTGCACATCAATATGAATATCTGTAGGGCACCTCACACATTAAAACTAGCATAAAATATATTCAGTAAACTTTTGAACCTGATGATGATTATGATAATAATTTTAATTTCACCGTTTCCTATATCATGGAACAGGTAGCATACAAGGGATTCCTGTGGGGTCTCCAATCTAGTTGCTAATGAGATCCAGTTCCACTTAGCTTCAGAAAGTTGGTGGTATCACGTATGAACATGGTGCAGGTTTAACAACTGCTAGATCACAATGTATGAATGTTGGGCTGTGTTGATTTTGGTAAACCAGGAGTTACATGGATTTGGATTAGACTGACAGATTGAAGAACCAGGTTCCTTTACTAGTTTTTCCTCTTTATGAAATAACCAGAATAGAAGGGTCAAATAGTCTAACAACACCCCGTACTGCTGAACAGGATTTCTCAATTTCTGAACCTTCAGCTGTTTTGCATTTCAGTTCCTAGAAGTATCTACCAGCATGACCAATAAAGAGAGATTCTGGGAGCAGAAGTCCAAAATATCTGGAAGATCAAAAGCTGAGAACCACTGGTATAGAGTAAACTAAGATGTTTTGTTTTGCAACTAATATCTGGAAGCTGGCTATATATGTTTGCAATTTAACTAGAGTTTTATTTTTATTTTACTTTATTTTATTTTTACCATTGATACATTAATACTCCATTCTCGTCAAAGAAACTTTACTACTTAGTGTATGCTAGCATTTATTTTAAGCCTACAAGGACAACTTATGATTAATAGAATGCTGCAATCATGATATAGCATCATAACTAGAAATGTAATGGCTGGGAATAAGTCTTCAGAAATTAGGTTCCATGGTACTTTAAGAATTAGATTCCATGTGAAGGATTTTTGTTCCAACTCTATGGCAGACATATACAGAAGGAATTAAGAGAGAAATGTTTTACTTGTGGCTAGTGTGTCTTTGGGTTTTTTTCTTTCTTTTCTTTTTGGTGTGTGTATTATTGTGCACATGCAGCATCATTAACATGGTGATGCCACCACCCCAATACGTTCAGCAGAGTCTTGGAACTAGTGCAGTGCTTCTGCTGAGTGAAGCTCCCTCTGGAATATAAGTAGCAGCCACTGAGCCCCTGGTTAATTATTCTAGTTTATATATGCTCATCATGGGGACACATGGGCCTTTTGTTTGCTGCCAGTATCACCCGGCTGAATCACATAAACACTCCACCAACACAGCATGCTGGCGTAGGGACTGGGCTTGAAATTGTGTGTGTACAATGCAAATTCCAAGAGGATGTTGATAGATATTTTCTTTAACAATATGGAGAAGGACCTAGAATGGCAGTACTGACAGCAATCAGAGAACCACAGAGTTGGAAAAGAACCCAAGAACCATCTACTCCAACCCTGTGTCTGTTCACAAGCCCCTGGTAAAGCATCCCTGAGAGGAGGCCATCAAATATCTATTTATAAGCCTCCAGTAAAGGATAGCCCACTGTTGTCTAGGTTAATCTATTTAATTGTTGAACTGCTAGTACCATCAGGCAGTGCTACCATCAGGAAGTTCAACCAGCATCTTCTTTCTCATAATTAGAATCTTTTGTTTCAGGTCCTACAGTATCCTATGAAGCAGCAGAAATCAGCACTGTCCTGACTGGTGTCTCTGGAGGACATATTCTATAGCCATCTTAGAGAAGCTAAGCAGATGTAGCAAACAGACAAGTGACCAGGCTTTTAAAGGACATTCGTCAAGAAATGTTCTTGCCCTTGTTGAGAAAGAGTTTGCAGACAGATTGAGACACCCTGTTGATAAAAAGGTCTACTGCTGAGAGAGTCTCCCTGCCATAGTTTCTTACTTTTTGCCAGTTGCTAAAAATGTTTTTTTGTGTGTGATGTGTGTGTGTGCGTGTGCGTGCAGAAACAAGGCTTTATTGCATACAAAAGTCATTTATACAAAATACAGCGTTTGTGGAGGGGGATTTCTTTTCCCCAAAATTATAAGAAAAGAGATTCTACCTAGACATTAGGCTGAATCTCTTTATGGTTAAACAGTGAAATAGACTGCTTCGAAGGATGGTAGAATCACTTTCTTTGGAATCATTTAAGCAGAGGTTGAATGCTCATCTCAGGAGTGCTTTAGTTGTACATGCTAAGGGGTTAGACTAGATGGTCCCTTTGGCCCCTTCCATCTCTATGATTCAATTAAATGTTTCACAGAAAGCCCCAAAAGGGGGGAAATAATTAAATATTGTACAAAAACTCTTGTAATTCCATTGAGTGAGGAGAAGACTTGTGCATGAGAAAAAATATATGAAAATTTAAATCCCTCTAAGTGACTGGCTAGGAGACCCATGTGTACTGCTTTAAATTTGAGTTCCACAATGAAGGAAGGGTGGGGCATAAACAAACTAAATAATACACGATGGTGTAAATAGGGTCTTAATTTAAAATAACTCTGGTTAGAGGAATAAGAAAATCCATTACCTGGAATACTTTAAGCATCAAGGTTAAATTATTTATTAGAAACAGTTAAATATTTAGATTTCTGATGAAAAGAGACTCATTTGCAGACCAACTCTAGAACAATAAGACCAGATCCAGAGAACTGGGCTGCATAAGGGCTATTCTCTTTAAACTAAATTAACCTAATCTAAATGTGGAAAGGTACACGGAGGGGGGAACCTAGCATGGGATCAGCAGAGGCCAGGCAACACTCCATGACTTCCTTCTCAGCCTTTTCCTGGTTGAACCACCTGAGTCCCAAGGAGAATCTCATAGAAGCATTGTTCCTCATCAGACCATCTCACTGGAAGGCAGACCCAAGGAGCCTCACCCCCCAAGTTACAGGACTTACGTTAGGCCAAAGAACCCCAGATCAGTCCCAAGTGTAGTCTCCTTTCCATTTCTGGATCTCAAGACCTTAAGAAGAAGTTTCAGAGCTTTCCCTTTCAGCAAAGGATGCCAAGCTGTTCACTATAATTCTTATTTCTCCCCTGCACTATCTGCCAAGTGTCCACCTATTTAGAGATACTACCCCAAAACAATTGGCACAGTCCCCCAGATACAGTGTGGGGTAAGGAAAAAAAAGTAAAAGGGGCAAAAATTCCTACTCAGCCCTGAAGCAACCAGCAAAGAACACACTGCACTGGAGGCAGGAGAATGTGTCAAGGTATCATCTAAAAGGAAGCAAAGAGGAGGTGAATGGAGGTAATGAACCACCTAGCTCTGCTCCTGAATGCTTGGCATCATGCTGCATTATGCCTGAGATCATCAACACTGGTTTCACCTCCATCAGAAGCCAGCAAAAGCAGGTCCTCCCCCACAGCGCCTCTCACGGCCTGGGTCCAGATCTGTATAAAATGAACTTTGAGAAAGCTATAGTTAAAAATCTCAACCTGTTTCTTCTTGTCTATCATACAATTGAATGATCCTTGTGTATCTCAGAGGGAATGACATTTTGCTGGTGTTTCATCAGATTAAACCTACTGAGCAGCACACTGAGATAAAGAAAATCCAGTTCAGTTCTGAAAATGAATGGATGCATAGTGATTTTTGAAGCCTGTTGTAATTTAAATTCAGATTTAACTACTGGTGTTTTTTATCAGCTTGTGGGCTTTTACAACACAGAAGCCAATTGGGGCCATCCTGATAGGAATCCCTATATGCCTTTGTGATGGGATCTCACTATATTCAGAATAAAAGATTAAAACAGAACCTCATTGGTTCAGAAACTGAATAACCACCTACATCAACAGTCAGAATGAAATAATTGCAACCTAACAAATCTCTCAGTTGCAGCTCTAGCAGTATAACTTCATGCATATTTGCTTTGAAGTCCCACTGAAGTCCCACTGAGTTAAATAGGACTTTATTAACAAAGTGATCATTTCAGTTCAAACAGGATGCATAAAATATATAGAGCCAGACTGTTTTAGGATTTGTTGAAGCAACACTGAAATTAATCAGTTTTTTCTTTTTTCAAATATTTTGAATGATGAAAGAAATCCATCTTACCTTTTCAGTATAGAGTGCTCTATTATTCATTTACTTTGCTCTCACTTCCTCTCAGTGACATCATCAAACAACTAAGTCCTATAGCAAGATAAGCACCAGGATACCTGGGAATTTTCAATTAATTTCATTTCATTTCTCTCCTGTTTCCTCCCATTGCAGAAATGGAGATCAGGATGGCTTACAAAATTACAACATGTGAAATAAAGATAGAAACACACAACAGATTATAGTTAAAGTGTAAGTAAACTGTGCATAACATTACAAAGAATTGAAAACACTCTTTTATTTAAAGATGGCTACCATGTCACTTCTCTGACTTCTCTTCTTCAAGCTAAACATATTCAGTTCCCTAGGTCTTCCTTCATAGGGTTTTCAAATCTTTGATTGTCTTGGTCACTCTTCTCTGGACACATTCCAGATTGTCATAAAAAGGAGGAAGAGATAGGGAAGAAAAAAGAGGGGGAGAAAAAAAATGAAGCAGTACCTTTAAGACTAAATAGTTTTTACTTTAGCATGAGCTTTTGTGGATATAAATCTACTTCTTCAGATGTTGTATAGAGTGGTATTAAAGACTCAGGTTATAAAGCATGTTTATACAGTCATGGGAAAGTCAGCCTGGAATAGTGGTTAGATTGTTGAACTAAGACACTGGAGACCAAGGTTTGAATTCCTGTCAGCTATGGAAACTCACTGAGTGACCTTGTGGAAGTCACACTCTCTCAGTTAATGGTTGGAGCTCCATTCCAAGCCTAACCAGGTGGAGGGTGTAGAGAAGTAGAATAAATGGCTCTCTTTTATTCTTTCTTTGCTGGTCCAGTCCTATTCTTCTGGTCCAAATAACCCTTCTCATCTGTTTCAGGTGGATAAATGAACCTCATGGTGGAAAGTTCTTAGTGTGAAAGGAATTTGGAATAAGAAAATGGCTAATGAACAAAGAGCTTCAGCAAACACTTTCTTACCCATTCTTCATTTAGTATTCTTTTTTTATGACACCGCTCTCCTTTAACAAAGATGGTAGGGGGGATATGTTTATACAAGTTTTTGCTTCATTTCTTATTTACTTCACTGTCTCTCATTAGTTTTCACTATATCTAGTGGCACACATTATATGATCAAGCTCCTAGGGGAAAAATCTGAGATGGAAAAGCAAAGCATGCAAAACAATCATTTTGTGTAGTTACTTTCTGAAAAAAAGATTAAATAAGTTCCCCAGTTGTGGCATTTTTCCTTCCCCTCATGGCTTGATTAATCAATGTATAGACTTCTGTCCCATGATGTGGGCAGAGAATAAAGCTGACCCTTAATCTCTTCTATAAAAATAGGGGACAAATAACTTCTTCTGTTTGTTTTAGTTCACATCTTTTTATTAGCTGTGGTGTCTATTGATCCATCTCACCCCAGCCCTCCCCTCTTTCTCCTCTGTTTCCCCCACCTTCCCTTTAGTGTCTCCACAGAATGGAGATTGTCTTTTCATTTTATGGCTTATTAATAAACCTAAGAGTTTCTGACTAGATTAAAACTTGATTTCTCTGATGTCCTTTGGGTTACATTTGTTTGTTTTTCTGTATGTTTGTCAGTTTTTGAAATGGCTTCTTTTATGGAGTCGAAGGGAAAAGAAAGCAGCTGTCAATTACATTTTAGAACTCGGTTGTGGCAGAGACATTAATTTTGCCAGCTTTGCAGTCAGAACTCTCTTAGAACTGATAGCCCAAGGTCAAACTGCAGTTGTCTTTGGAAAGTAAACAATGCATCTTCCCAAAGTATTCTGACAGGAAACCAATCACTTCCAACTGCAGAGAAGGGGGCATGTGCAATGTCTGTGAGTGCGTGTATTTATGCGCATGAGGCCATGTTGTGAGATAGAAATTTTTGTCTCTAATGTTTAGGAGCCCAACAGGAAGGAATCAGACCACCTTAGGTCAGGGCACCATGACTTTATGATGGCATTTTATGCTCTTCTTTGCTTCCAGTGATCAAATAGCAAAGGGGAGAGAGTTGTGCTTAGAAGAGCACCGTGATAGAATGGGTAGGCAAGAGGATTTATTTGAAGGAGGGGAAAACATGATAAGACCATTTGTCGTGTGCTGGAATGTTGCCTGAGGGGGAGGAAAGGAAGAAAAGCAAAATGGTGTGGTTCCAATCTAATGATGAGTGATTCACTCATGGAAATAGTTTTCTGCACAATCAACATCCCCATTCAATTCATAAGAGGCTACTGTAGGTAACGGTGGTGCAAATATGATACAAAAAAAGTAAGAAAAACCCCACTGGCTTATACCAAGAGTCCATCAAATCCAACATTCAACATCCAGGCGCCCTTTCGCTTCTGAGAACATCATAATCCGGGAACCTGTCTGGACTCTGGACCTTCAAATCATACTAGGAATGTAATTCTTTGTTAATTTCATTCTTGAAGGAAGGCACAAGTAATTTTAACAATTTTCTTCAGTCTGTTAAGAAAGTCTTCAAAACTTTTACAGCTCAGGACTTATTTTGCAGAAAAGCTGCATATTAGTTAGCAAAAAGAACAGCATTTTCCATGCAGAATATAATGTTTGTGCAAAGAATATTATTTACTGCAGAGAAAAATTATGTATCCTTTTTGAAGGAATGTCAAGTACAATTATTATAGTAGGAGCTGTTTGCAATAAGGTCTGGAAGGGTTTTTTTTTAAAAAAGAGTTAATTTTTATTATTTTCATGTAGTTTAGCGTAGTGTAGTAATAAATAGTAGTATTGTCCTTTTTATTATTTGGTTCTATGTGACTATTGTAGATTTTTTTTACTGGTTTTCTTTTTCGTGTGTGTATGTGTTTTCTTTGAAAGTTCCACAAAATAATTTCTTAAAAAAAGAAAGAAAAAATGATGTAACCTGCAAACAGAAAGGCTTTTTCTGTGAAAGAAAAGTGTGAATTTTCCACAGCAGTCCCGAACTGCAATGATTCTCATTACTCCAGGATTCTCCTTGTTAGTGTTTCCCAACACTCAGGAAACATTCTTTCAACCAATTTTTGAAAATTATTTCCATATTTCAATTGTGTTGCATCTGGAATGTGGAGACTGCCTGTAACTGTCCACCCTAACTAGGGCCTTTCCGCACCTTACCTTCTTCTGGCGCTGGGGTGCGGGGATCGCACGAGCAGCCTCTGGCAAGATGCTCTCATGTCCGGCATCCTTCGGCTCCGCACGAGCTGCCTGCTTGCGCGAGAGCCCCGCCTCTTCCTTCCTCAGTGCAGCTTGTGACCTTCCCAGGCTGCGCTGGGGCAGGAAGTGTGACTGGTGTGGCTCCAGAGGCTCCGCACACCAGGTAAGTGCGCGCGGGGCCCGGGAGCAATGCGCGATCATGTACCATTTTCGGCTTCTAGCCAAAAATGAAAAGGTGCACGATCAGCACCTGCCAGCCCCGGAAGCATTGCGCGATTGTGAGTGCATTGTGCAGATCGCTCCTTGCAATCACGCAACGCTCCAGGCGCCCTTTTGCATGGAAAATGCGAAAAGGGCCAATGACTAGTTTTCAAATCTTTTGAACATTTCTTCTACTTTTTCAGTTTGATTGTGATAACTGAAGCCCCTGTCAGAGCTGCTGATGACGAGCAGCAGCTGTTGGTCCCTGTGGCTCTGGCTCTGGCTGGAGATGAGTCCTACAGCTCAAGAGCTCCCCCTGCTGCCAGGGACCAAGCAGGCTCAGAGGTCCCTCTGCCTGCTCCTTTAGGGCAACAGGGATCCAATTCTGAAGATGGTTTGGAGCCTGTGCCAATCAGCCCACAAACAAGGCGGAGACTCAAGAGAGCTGAGCAAAGGGAGGCTTCCTTGATTAAGTTCAGGAAGCAGTGACTAGCCACACCTGTGTCTTGGGCTATACAGCCGCCTGCCTGGAAGCTTTCCTTTGCTTGTGGCAAACTTCTTTCAAGCCCTCCTCTTGCCTGTTCCTTGCTCCCAGCACCCGGTTCCTGCTACCTTGAATTGATCTCTTGACCCTTGGCTTTTGGAACTCTGACTACAGCTTTCGCTTCATGCTCTGATAAATGAACTCACTTGTGTAAGTGCTTGCTTGTCTCCTCCCGGCTGGACTTTGCTGGCTCTCCCACTCCCTCCTCTGGGTTGGCTCACCACCCAAGTCTCTGACCTTAACCTTGATAGAAAAATTTTACTTTTAGAAATTCTTCCAAACAGAAGGAAAAAATCAAGGATATTGTTGTGAGTGGAGTGTAGTTTTATTAAGACCAAGGAGTTTTCTAGCTGAGAATTCTAAATGCCCCTCCCTAAACTCCAGACCCCAGGATTTCATAGGATGTTGAAAGTGGAATAATAGCGCTATAACAGTGTAGTGCAGAAAGGCCTATTACTCAGTTTAAGAGGAAGACAACTTGACAAAATGTTACTTTAAAACTCCTAGATAAAAGGGTGTGGAGTGAATAACTTAGAGAAGCAAATCCCAGCACAGGAAACTATGTGATAAGAGCAAGGAACTCAAGTGAGAGGGAGGAGGAACAAGGAATTTGTTGATGACAGTTGAGAACAGATTGTTAAAGGAGTTAATTATGAGAGTTTGAGGGGAGTACATGAGTTCTGAGTGTCTGAGTAGATTTAAAGAAAAGGTTCTATCACAACTTGATTTGAACAGTGTTAATTATTTTCAACTGAGAACTGGAACCTAAGAGCAATAATTCTGTCTGTTATTAAATAAGGTTAAATCAATTCTTATTTTATAAAACTGACTTTGGTGAGAGTCATTTACCCTGAACCAGGGTTGATCACATTTGCCATAAAGAAAGTTAATCTAACCCAGACACAGTGAGGTCACCTGAAGGCTTCGTACTCCAGATCCAAGGAGTGATTTTAAAAGGGTACTGAAGGGCAGGGTGATAGTGACAGATTTACAAGACTAGGAACTTCAGGGCCAACCTGATAAGGAAATCTGCCACAGAGGCATATTTATGAAAGGGGTTCAAAGAACAAGTTCATTTTGCTCCTTTAAAAGTCCAACCAATGAATAAATGGATGTGCTAACTTAGTTCTCCTGAAGGGCTCATAAACATTTATCACATTGTATCTTTAGAATTTTTTTGTGTACCAGTTTACAAATTATAGAGCAATAGAGTATTTACCTGGCATTCTTGAGAGTTCCTCTTAAGAACTCACCCAATTGTCTTCTCCATTTCCTGTCACTTTGCTCCACATTTCCCAATGCAATCTATATTCAGAGTTATTTACATATATAGTTTGGGTTCCTGAGGGAGTACACTGTCCTCCTCCTTGCTGCTAGCCCTCATCTCCATAGCAACCAGCCTATTCCAGTTCTTGTGACTTATCTCCATATTCTCCAATCCAATCTGTATTCATAGTTGTTAACATACAGAGGTTGGATTCCTGCAGGAATACATTGTCTTCCTCCTTGCTGCTAGGTATTGTCTCCATAACAGCCGACCTATTCCAGTACCTGTAACTTTTCTTCAAAGTCCTCAATCCAATCTGTGTTCTCTGGCAACATTGATGCACTGGCTTTTGATTTGTTTTGCTTTCTGTTGAATTTGTGCAATGGCTTTCTGTTTTTCTGGAAGCATTTTTTTTTGTTTTGAATTTCAACTTTAAGATTCCTCACATATGGAACCCATACAATCTACTGCGTGAGGCAAGAAGACCTTGCAACTATGTTGTGTATGTCACTTTAATTTTTCTAACATACGCTTCCCAAATGGCATCCGTATTGATGGTAGGCCTCATCTCCATAGCAACTGGCCTGAGGCCCAAAAGCTCTCTGGCTGAGAATTCTAAAGGCCCCTCCCGAACTGCCAACCCCAGGGTTCCACAGAATCTTCACAGCCAGCCAATCACATGAGGTCTTCGCCTGCCTGACACAGACAAACAGACAAACTCACTAACATTAACTGTTTTTATAGTAAAGGCTTTTTCCCCCTAAAGGCTTCATAAATAGTTGGGGTGGGGTGGGGTGGGGTGGGGTGGGGTGGGGTGGAGGTCTTCCAAATATATCCTATTAATCCTCAGCTCTTTGGTATAGAATGAGGTTTATTAAATTCTATTTGAATAAACATTTATGAGTGTTGGTTAAAACACCAGTGCATATTTGCAAGATTCATAAGCACTTCAATAGAGCAATGCTAATATCCTACAGCTTTTGTAGCAAGGGGCTTCTTGTAGGGAGCATACCAACTACTGATATGCACAACAGGTCAGGGATTTTTATTTAAACCTTGAAAAGACTTGTTTTCTGCAGTCAATACAGGTTGACAATTTTTATAAGTAACTTATTAATATTACTGTCATGGGAGCTAGTAGTGAGGGCAATGCAAAACCTTTCTACCAGCTGTTACCAGATGACTGCTCAGAAACAAAGATTGTAGGAATTTTTAAATGTTCAGCAAAGGCATTCAGAATTCGACTGGCTTTTGTGAACGAGAAGACTGTAGTATTTTCTGCAATCAAAATGATGGCTTGTCTTTTAAAATGAAGTGGCTCCGTGGTAAAGTGTTCTATTCCATCATAGCTGGGAATGATACTACTTGATGAAGTTGCATAATTAGTGGGGCACTATATAAGGAAAAATGAGAACCTCCCTTAGTCGATCCAAATTTCCAACTCTCTTACATGTATTTCATCTCTTTACCTGACCCTTGCACTTCAAGTATTAGGAAGCCCTGACAAAGAGAATTCTAGATGAGTGAGAATCTTTGCAGATGAGGATTCATTAAAAATGCACACACTTTTTGTTTGCAAGAAACAACATTTCTGCACAGCAAATGAGTTTACTGAACAGAAAACAGCATTTCCTGCAAATAAAATAACATATTTGTGAAGGAAATAATATACTGATTTCTGCGAAGGAAACTCATTTTCTTTCCAGTTAATGCCATTTTCTACACAAAAACATGCATTATTTGCACATAATAAGGTCTAAACTGTGAATAGTCTTCAAAAAGTTTTTGGTATTGTTTTTGGTAGTGCATAAGTCCAGATCTGTGAATAGTCCTTAAAAACTGCACAGACTTTCTTGTAGTGAGTAGAAAAATGATAAAACTATTTGTTCTTGTCTATAAGAATAAAATTTACAAAGATTTCTATTTCTACATCATGCAGATATGATGCTCACTGGATGATCTTCAGCCAGCCATTGTTTCTTAGACAAACCTACCTCACAGGATTATTGTAAGGATAAGATGAAGATGAGGAACCTTGGATGCCACTTAATTCTGAAGAGCTGCTTAGTAGGAAATGACCAAGGAGGCCATTGCTATATCCTGAAAGGTCACAGGACACAACAACAGTTTCTCTAGAATGGTTCCAGTAAACAGTTCCAGACAAATGTGGGTGGACCAGAGGGAACTGCCAACTACTCTTCCCACATACATATTCCTAGAGGGTCTCCACTTGACAGCTATAATATCAGCATTGATTTAGAATTACATGAATCTGCTTTAAGGTTTCCTAAGCTTCAGTTATCCAACATGCCATTTTGGGGTATACAGGATGTGTTAGCCACCCTCAATAGCAGCATCTCCTTAGAATTTGGGGGAAATTATAACTCAAAGGAGGCCTGCAAGAGGAGGGTAATGGCAAGATCTTTTCACTTACGTATAGCAGTACTAATTGTAGAGAGGATTCTAGTAAAGTTAACGAAGTATTTTATTTGAATTGACAGACACATGAGAAATCAGACACCCTTAAGAACCATATAAGGCTATCAGAAAGTGAGTCAAGAGAGGCTGGATAGAGAGATATTGGATGGAAAGGGGAATAACACTCCTGAAGAAGGGATCACAGCAGGGTGGTTCAGGCAACATCTGAGGGTAGCATGCAGGAACAGCAGTCTGGGGCACCACATACAACATTCTACGTCTAACATACTGCAGATGGCTGGGGTCGAAGCTAGGGTTTTTATATTCTTATTTCCTGAAGGAGTGTGTTGACAAAGCCATAATGGCTTTTCCATGGGACTGACAAAGTGGTCTGGAACGCGCTCATTGCTTTAACTTCAGAATGACAAAACTGATGGGACTCATGACAATCTCTTAATGTTCAGTCAGAAAGGGTGTACAGGGAAGATCTCTGTAGGGTAAGGTTGAGGGATGGTCTCTGATTGCTTGCCAGTTTTTTCTTTCATTGTATTTGGAAATCCAAATAGTGTTTTAACATTCTATTTGTCAGGATTCTCTCCATGCCAAGCCTCAGTCAGCTGGGGAGGAGGGAGGTGGAGAATACTTGCAGGGAGAGTCTGAATACATCAAACACAAGGAAAATGCAAGCCAATCCAAGTCAAAATCCAATCCTAAGGTTCAGGAGGCAGAGGTCTGTCCAGAGGGTTTCAGGGAGCAGGAGACACAAAGGTTGTGAGGGCTTGCTAGTAATTTGCTGCAAGCAAAGAACAGCCATGCCAGCAGATGTAAATAGCCACTGTGAACAGGTGCTGCTTGTTATTGTTTCTTCAACCTAGTCCATGCAGACTCCCTGTGAGCAGCCTGTTTCAGCCTTCCTCATGATGGAGGGCTGATGGGCCCAGGTGGCTGTAATTCCTCTGAATCACTGCTGGTTCCCTCTCCGTCATGAGCTGGCCAGGGCAACTCTGTCTCTGCTTGACCTTCCAGTGCAGGGGATGTTTGCAAGTTGATTTGCTCACTCACTGGCTCAGTTCCTGGCACAATCAGTTGCTTCTTGATCTCAGAGGCATCATCTATCACACTATTCTGCTTTGGTCAGACCTCATCTTGAATATTATGTCCAGTTCTGGGCACCTCATTTCAAGAAGAATATTGACAAGAATGTGTCCAGAGAAGGACGACCAAAATGGTGAAGAGTCTGGGATCCATGCCCTACGAGGAGTTGCTTAGGATGCTTGGTATGTTTAGTTTGCAGAAGGGAAGGTTGAGAGGGGACATGATAGCCATGTTTATCTATCATATCAATGAGGAAACAGGGTTGTTTCCCACCGCTCCAGAGACTAGGACAAGGAGCAATGGATTCAAACTACAGAAAAAGAGATTCCACCTAAACCTCAGGAAGAACTTCCTGATGGTCAGAGTTGTTCGGCAGTGGAACATGCTGCCTTGGAGTATGGTGGAATCTCCTTCCTTAAACAGAGGCTGGATGGCCATCTGTTGGGGGGCATTTTGCTGTGTGTTCCTGCACGGCAGGGTGTTGGACTAGATCCCTGTGGTCTCTTCCAACTCTGTGATTCTATGGAGTGGTAAAAGGATTAGCACAAACCTGCCTAATCCTCTCTGGACTTATGACCCTGAACACATCTCAGGTCAGCTTGACTCCAAAACATTTCTCCAGTCCCTATGACCTCAATTATACTCTCCAGTCCTTAACAAGTCCAATTGATGAAAATCACATATCTCAAAGGAGGGGTGATAAAGTATGGTAATAATATGTTCGTTAGCAGTGTAGCTGCTGTCAGAACTATCAGTGAGAGTTGGCTTCAAAGTGAGAAAGATGAACAAAGAGTACTTCCAAGGTATGACCCTATTACCTTAGGTGAGTACAACTTCATCTAGATCATTTACCCAATTCCCAGTTCCTAGACATGAGAGCCACCAGTCTACCAAGCCTGCCTCCTATTGTAAATCACTTTATTGACTCTCATCCAGTCCAGACTCTGGTCTTGCACCTGCACAGCTCTAGCAAGAAGCAGAGAGAAGTGTCATCAGAATACTGATAGTGCTCTACTCCAGATCTCCTTATGGCCTCAGCCAGTGGCATCATGTAGATATTGAGCAGTATAGAAGATAAGATGGAACCCTGCAGCACCTCACAGCTTAATGGCCATGGGTCTGAATAGAGTTTTTCCAAAGCTACTCTCTGTAATTGACCTTGCAAATAGAGGCAGAACCACTGCAGCACAGTGGCTCCTAGTTCCATTTAATGGAGCCAGTCCAGTAAGATAGTATGATCAATGGTTAAAAGCCACTGAGAGATTCAGGAAGATCTACAGCATAATATTCATCCTGTCTTTCACCTAGTCATGAATCGGAGTCACTAAGGCCATTTCAGTGGCCTGAAACCAGACTGAAATAGTTCTATATAATTTGTTTTTGTCAAGAACAACTTAAGTTGCCTAGCCAGCATATGGAAAAACATGTCAACCAAATCGTATTAGTACTAGTATTAGGTGCGGCACTGATCACACAGTTCTGAGTCCAGGGAGACCCTCTTCTGGAAAAACCATACTACAGCCTCCTTTAAGACAGCAGGCACCTCTCTTAGGCATTTACCACACCCTGTACCTATATGATCAATCCAAATCTGCCAGGGTCAAGCATACATGTAATGGACCAAACTGATTCAAACATCTTCTCCACATTATCAGCCTACAGCCAAAACTGGTCCAAAGAAAACAGGTCAAATGGGACACTGGACACTTCCTCAGACTCTGTGATAAGTATGGTATCAAGTTTTTGAACAAATACACACAAACACTTCCCCCAAGATATGGTCCTTTGGGGTCATGTAGATAGGCCAGGGATAGCTTCTAATCCTTGGAAATGACCCACGCTTTTTAAAGAATACAATCGTGTGAACCTAGAATTGGAACATTAGTTATGGTTATTTATTTATCTTTGAATTGTGTTCTGATAGTGGTTTGAGCTATAAATAACTTTAAATGCCCTTTCACTAATCAATTTTTATGAAGAAAGAAAGAAATACATCCACTGTCAAAACGAAATGTTCTAAGATTTGGTTAGACTATTTCATCTTTGAAAACTTGATGCCATTCTGCTGACTAAACCTCCTTTCTGCACTGCTTACAGAAAAAGGATGCATGCTGAGAATTATGGATTTTCAGTTACATTAGAGAATCAATAGTAGAGTGCCGGCTGCAAGCAAGAATAGCTTCTGGGAAGCATGGAAGTTTTAAGTCAATGCTACATGAGACTTCTGACAATCTGGAACACCTGGGCTACATTTGCACCTCCTGCTGCTCAATGCAGTACAAAAGCTGCAATAGGTTAACATTTTAAAAAAGTAAGTAAGAGGTGCTTTACTGGATCATGCCAGATTCCATCTAAACCATCATTATGTTTCTCAATAATGGCAGTTAGCTGCCTCTGGCCTTTTTACAATCAGGGCCTGAAGGTGATGGCTGCTCCTTGTTGCTTGTTTCTGGAATCCAAAAGTCAAAAGACAACACTCAAAAGGAGTATTGCCTCTGAACGTAGACAGTTCATATAACTTATAGGGTTTCCCTGTAATCTTTGTGGTATAAAGAGATTGCACATAAAATGAATTGGAAAAGGGCTTTGAGGAAAGGCTTTTGAGGGTGGCGCTGAGAAGTAGAAACTGTGAATTCCTCTTCAGTAGGATTTTGATCTGTACTGAAGAACAATTTGTGTGCTTTAAGAGTTTATCTCTCATTTGAGACAGGCTTTTAAGTTTGTGATTTTTATAAGCAAGGCAGCCTGGACAGAAGGTGCTATCACACTTGTATTCTGTGAATCATCCAGAGATACCATATGTGGACCCTAACACATTCACACATAGCAATGGGCAATCAGCTGTGGACCAACTGCATAAATGGACCCTACTCTGGGTGGGAATAACACATGAACAGTCAATCACTACTGCTGGAGTCACACAGTCCCAAACAGTCAAGCAGGGTTCATAATAATATATCTTGACACTTAAGATTTTTTTTTAGTCCTTTCCTAGCTGCCTTTCCAAATCTGAAGCCATTTCCCTACTACAAAAGTAGTGCTATTATTCCACTTTCAACATCCTGTGAAATTCTGGAGTTTGTGGTTTACTGAGGCCAAAGAGCTCTTTGGCTGAGAATTCCCATAGGTCCTGCCTTAAACTGCAAACCTCAGGATTTCATAGGATGTCGAAAGTGGAATAATAGCTCTGTGACAGTGTAGTGTGGAAATGGCCCTAGCCTTCTTCTGATTCTTTAACTGCATTTTCCATTCTGATTTTTGACTGAGCCAAGGTATGGAAAATCTTGAACCATTTCAGTGTCTTCATTGTCTGCTATAAATCATCTGGGGTAATTATTTTTGCTTTCTTAATGTTCAACTGTAACCCTGCCTTTGTACTTTCTTCCTTGATTTTCTTCAATAGTGATGCCAAGTCTTTGCTAATAGCAACTACTACTTTGTAGTAGCAAATGCTACTCTGCTAGTAGTATAGTGTCATCTATATGTCTTAAACTGTTGATTTTCCTTCCTCCAATGTGCATGCCTCATTCCTCCATGTCTGGTTTACATATTATATGTTCACCTTACAAAGGGTAAAACTGCAGCCTTGCCTAACCTCTTGTCCATTCGAAATCATTCTGTTTCTCCATTTTCTGTCCTGACAGTAGCCTCTTTTCCTGGGTACTGGTCACACATCAGAAGAATCAAATGTTATAGCACACCTGTTTCTTTAAGGGTGATCCAAAGTTTTCATGATGTACACAGTCAAGTGCTTTGCTATCTACTATATAAAAGTCAAAGTTTGTCTGTTTGTGAGTTTGTCTGTTTGTCTGTGTCAGGCAAGCGACGACCTCATATGATTGGCTGTGTGAGATGAGAAGGCTTCATATGATTGGCTTGCTGTGAAAGTTCTATGGAATCCTGGGGTTTGCAGTTCAGGGAGGGTCCTTTAGAATTCTCAACCACAGAGCTCTGGCTGGTTGCTATGGAGATGAGTCCTAGTAGCAAGAAGGAGGGCAGTGTATTCCCTCAGGAATCCAACCTCTGTATGTTAATAACTCTGAATACAGATTGGATTGGGGAATATGGGGAAAAGTTACATGTACTGGACACACAGGATCTCAAATCTAATTCCTAAGGTAAGGTAAGGTAATTCCTAAGGTATTTCTAACAAGTGTTACCTATGAGAAAATAAAATCCCGGGCAACTCTGGTACATACACTAGTAATCTATAAAGCACAGGGTGGTTTTCTTCTGAAATTAAAAATACAGAAATCTGACATGTTTGTGTTTGACGTACCTGAAATTCACATTCAAAACCTTATTTGTATTAGTCTCATTGGATGACAAATCAAGTGTGGTGACTGTGATCTAAAATAAGAATTTGCAAACTTTAAAAAGCAGGCTGACAGAGTTTAAGTTATAGCACAGATATTCTATGGTTGCTAGAATTGTTCAGTTTCCCTAGTGTTCTGTTTTATTGTTTTTTTTCCAACTTGGTTAAGGCTTTCTAGTAATCAAATTTTCCTTGCCTTAAGGGAGAAGCTATAACACCATCTTTATTTTTCACTACGTGTACCATGTGTGTTCAAAATTTCCCAATAAAGCACAAAGTCCAAAACATTCAGAGACTTTTTTAAAAAAAATGAAACTTGTTCTTTTGAATGAAATAGGAAGGATAGATAGGATATTTTCAGACACTGGCTGGAATGTACAGCTTTCCAGAAAATTTTCTTGATTCTGACTTTTGATCCTTAATGTAGTCAGAAAGGAAGTGCTCTGTCCAGGCTTAAATGTAACGTCTTGATATTAGAACATAAGATGATGTCAATCTTTCAATGTCAGTATCATCAGATGATATCAAAAGGATGTCTTTGAACTTTAACAAGTCACAGTGTACAAAACTGTAAGAACATATATTTTGCTTTCTCTGTGCATTTGTCTACAAGTGACTACAAAGTGGTAAAACAAAGTATAGGGCACATTTACTGTATGTATGCATTCATTTCAGAGAAGAGAATATATTCCTTACAGGAGGATAAGGAGTGATAGCACCAGAAATCTCTGTTGCCTGAATCTTCCAATTTTTCTCTTTCTCTTCAGATGGCTCTCTGACAGCAGAGATACCAGCTTCTTGCTGGCTTAAGTTACCTCTTTATTTATCTTACCTGTCTTCTCTGACTACACTTACAAAAGATACATCTGATGCAATGCCAACATACATATACTGATAGATTTTCTTTCTTTTGATCTACACTCACCCATTTTATAACAGATGCAAAATATCTCAATGTCTAGGAAATATGGATTCTGTTTCCTCAAAATGTCCATTCTACTGTGGAGAGTGCTGATTGGCTGACTCTTGTGACAATCACAAAGCTGTGTTGACTAGCTAGCTCTTGGGGCAGTCACTATGTCCCAAATGTATCCCATTCTAGTAGACTTTAAAACTCTTTACCTAATGGATTGATTTTGAAGAAGGGATTCAGGAAATGCTGTCTTCAGATGATACTTGTGGCAATTCATGTGAACAGCAGAGAACCTCTGGGGATAGGTAGCAGTTCAAAGGTCAAGAAGCCAACTCAGTGGCTAGGAAAACCAAGACAGGCAGAGGGACTTGCAAAAGAGTAGTCAGGATCCAGTTCCAAGTTTCCAGAAAGAAGGACAAGATCTCTGAGCTGATCTAGATGTCTTTGGATTTCTTTCATTCAGAGTGACTGATATATATTTCTCCCAGTAGGGAAGAGTGTTTGCTGCATGCCTTGTCTAGGAGTGTAATTATTCAGCAAGAACAGCTTGGGAAACACCAACTGGACTTCAGATGTACAGCTGAGCCTTTCCTCAAACACTCTTATATTGCAGCTCAGAGGGAAGCATAGTGCTACCATCTTTGCAGTAGGGTGTGGAGAGAGAACAAGTGCCAGGAAACTTCAAGAATAAACATTTCATGTTCTCCTTCATGACTGGCTTTAGGAAAACCATAGAAATGTAGCAAAATGCTTCATAAACACAACTTCTGTAGGTGTGGTTGTGACTTTGGAGTGTCTCAAATGCAAAGCTACATTTATTTATTTTCAACAAGGCTCAGGGCTCATGTTTGAAAAATATTGCTGATAGGAATCTTGGGATCTCTTCTCAGCCCCTGCTCTGCACAATCTAAAATTCAGGAGGAAACTACAGTAGCCCCAACACATGTATATGCAGCATTGGCTTAAATACCTTCAGCAACAGAGACCCCACTATGTCAAAAGTGAACTGAACTATCAAACAACTCCTGAAGTCATTTTGAAAGAAGTTCCTTTGAAAAATTTGCTGAAATTTCTTTCCTTGCAACTTCCACTCACTAGTTTTGCTCCTGCCCACGGGAGTGGTTAAAAAAAATCCCTATATCTCCTTCACCTGTGACATGCATTCAAATATTTGAAAACCATTATCATGCCTTCCTTAATACTTCCCCTTCCCACGTTAAAGAGATTCTTTTATCTGTTGCTCATAGAACTATGTTTCCAGATTCTTTACCAACATGGTGGCCCTTGTCTGGAGGCAGTCCAGTTTGTCAATGTCACTTTTAAAATTTGGTACCCAGAACTGATTGCAGTACTCCACAACACCTCTCATTAGTCTTTATGCCAACTCCTGGCACTTCTTGACAGGATAAGATCAATGGCAAAGGTATTGTTGGTTATGCCAATTTATCTAGCTGTTTGACTAATCTCATCTAGAGGTAAATGTAGGTCAGTGGAGGAGGAGGAAG
The DNA here is from genome assembly GCA_948472985.1 of Iguana delicatissima. Classification (NCBI taxonomy): domain Eukaryota; kingdom Metazoa; phylum Chordata; class Lepidosauria; order Squamata; family Iguanidae; genus Iguana; species Iguana delicatissima. The sequence continues at coordinate 125,669 of CAOKZL010001925.1, read as the reverse complement.
AAGAACAAGAAGAAAGGAGAGGAGGAGGAGCAACAATGGCAACATCTGGAACGTCAGGCGTATGGAAAAGTTCTCTAGATCTTTGTATGTGTGATGCCAGAGAATTCATCCCAATTAATAATGTAGGCCCAGCAGAGAAATAACATTTAAAATCAAAGTATTCCCATCTCCTTGTATAATGCATATTTATAATAAGTTTTAATATGTCTCAAATGTGTGGCAATGGTGAAGGACTAGTGGTGTTGAATATCCTCATTCCTTCTGCCAAAATAATGAGTTAAAACACAGTCCACTGAAAGCCTTTTAATTGTAAAAGAAGAATGTATTACAAAGAATGAATTACTTTCATTTGTTCAGATGACATATTCTTATGACCCTGTCATATTTATAAAGCCTGTTATTAATCCAAAGGTCTGACATCAGAGCAGCCAGTTCTGTTCACTTTGGGACTAATAAAATAAATTGTGTTCTGTGGTTCTTATTAAAATTTCCCTAGTGTGGATAGACAGCTAGATTTTCACCCTATTAAATAATAGCAGGGGACTGACCCAATATTATATCATATTGGAAGTAATACTTAAGAATGGCTGATATATTCCAGTCTGCCACTTCAGGGCATGGACATTTTGATACTGGGATCAAAGAGGAATAATAATGTATCTCAGAATAAAATTGCCCAGTGTTGTAGTTCCCATCTGTCAAGCTAATACATACTTACTATGCATAGCTCAGGGCTCTTGGTTGTTTCTCTCAGCTAAAGACCATCTTTCATTTTGTTTATATGTTATCAAGCTGTCTTTTCATGGGAAGCTGCCCAAGTAAAGATGAGTGAGAATTTTATTTCAGTTCATTTTTTATTATGTGCCAACATTCACATATTTCTTCACATTTAGAGTGAGAAGGACCTCAGATTTTTTAAAAAAATCAATTGTGGGAGGAACAGAAGCTGACATTCAACCATCCAAGGCCAGATTCTGAATGCTCAGTTTTTTAAATCTTGTGTTTGAATCCCCATGTATTAACTGTTGTTAATGTAAAATTAGGGTTGTCTTTTTTAATGTTCCCTTCATGAATGCTTACCTGGCAGGCAGGTACAGCATGGTCTTCTCCATAGTGGAAATAGCTCAGCCTATTGGATTTAGTCAACGCAGAAAAGGGGGGAAATGCCATTTTGGATTGCTTTTGAAGTGTGTATCCAAATTCAGAAATTTCTTCCTGTATGGGCTGGAGGCTTAAAAACCTTAAATGCCATAGAACATGGAATTGACAGATTTTCTTATTGTAAATCCTGTGTCAGATGATTGATCCATCTATCTCAGTAGTTGTCAGATTGTAGGACTCACTTTTTTACTAGAGTTCCAAGTTCCACCTACCAGAGTGCAAATGTCATGGACTTAGAATTAAAGAATTCTGAGAATAGGGGCCCATCCACATTACATAATTATACTGCTATTATTCCAATTTAATTGCAATGGTTTCATCCCATAGAATCCTGTGTTTTGTAATATAGAGGGGGCATTTAGAATTCTCAGCCATAGAGCTTAAGTTCCTCGACTTAAGTTCTTTATCCTGCCAGTGCTAGGATGCCATAAGACAGAACCATGGCATTTAAAGTGGAATAAAAGTACTTGGTAGGGTAGAAGCAGTAGGAAAAGAGGGGGACCACATTACAGATGGATGGATTTGGTTAAGGAAGACATGTCTCTGAATCTGTAAGACCTGACCAAGGTGAGTGATGATAAGAGTGGCTTGGTTGTTGCTCATCCATAGGATTGCCATAAGTCAAGGTCAACTTGATGGCAATAAACAACAACAAATAATACTTTTATTGTGTAGTGTGAATGGGCCCCAGGTATTTGCTTTGAGCTCCAGAACCAAACAGAGTTTATTATCTTTTCATACCATTGCTGGTTACCCCAAACTTTCTTTTCATTCCTATCATAGTAAATTAGAGCCACACATCTTTTCCAATTTACTGCTAACTATCCACAGTTCCATAAGTGAATCCCAACCTATTTTCTGGCCACCCTGGGTCTATACTTCCTTGTCTTACAGATTTGCAGCATTTGCTTCCTTAAGCTTCCTTTGATGACACTGTAGATCTCCATCTCTGGGATGGTGAGGAAGATTTCTCTACAATGAGGAAAGTGTGTCTTTAAAGGTCTTCCTGAATGCTGGAGTATTTCATCAATATGGATGCCACAGTACCTGTTGTCTGCCATTGGTAGTTACAAAAAGAGTGATCCTTGATTCAGTGGGGAAGTTCGTTGCATTTCCTGACAGTGGGTGGAGGTTTCTCCGTGTTTGTCAATGCCTACCATGATGGACAACCTCCTGTACCATGGCCATTCTCATATCTCTTTTATTGACTGATCATTCTGGAAGCTATGCTTCTTGCTTCATTTTTTATAGCACATGGAATGCAACATTTTCTACACCTTGACAAAAAAAAAACATAAACAGCAACAGATGGTAAACATAGACTAACAAGTGTACAGGAAGCAATAAGGGCAATGGAGCACTCACTCATATGAATAAATCTGATGTAGTAAGTCAAGTGAGGAATAAAATATCTCACATCTCTTTCTTCAAAGCACTCTGTGAAAACAGAATGCTTTTTCATTTCAAAAGGTTGTACAGCACGGTATGAACTGAGTACTGGACTATTGGATTGGAAATGTGTTAATGGGCACCACTATTACAAAGCACCAAGTCACTAATCCAAGAGCTTGGATAGAAATATGCTTGGAGGCTTTTAGTCTAATGAGGCTTGCTATGTCTGTGCTATGCCTGAAAGCTAGGAAAAGATTATCCCACAATTTACAAAGAAGGATTAAATATTCGTAGAATATCATCTGCCATTGACATCACTCCCTCTCAGTTTTGATTGCAATTACATGCAAAGTAGTACCTTTATTGATTTTTGTGCTGAATTTCCCATTCAGATGCTAGATACTTCAGATCCTCTTGAATTACCTAGCGTTCCCTTCACTTCTGGATCTCACAAACTCAGTACCAGATCATTTATGTACCAGGCTATGAAGGCTAATTACATGGTACTGGTCATACATTTCAGGTACCCTTTTGTTTATTTCACAGGAATCCCTATGTGCACCCTGACATGAATCTCTAAGATATCTTTGCAAAAGATTCAGTTTACAAGTATTGGTCTATCAATGGCTATTATCCATTATGGCCAAAATTAAAACTTCTATATATTCTTTAGGTATATAGGATATATAGGATAAGCAATGGGTGGTTTTCTGCATAATGCTCTGTTTGTGATAGGTATTGAGTTAGCCAGTTGTTGTGGTGGTGGTGGTGGTGGTGTTCCTTCAAGTAATTTCCAACTTATTGCAACCTTAGGGTGAACCTATCACAATGTTTTCTGTGGCCTGAGAGTATGTGACATGCCCAAGGTCACCCAGTGGGTTTCCATGGCCAAGCAGGGAATTGAACCCTGGTTTCCAGGTTCATAGTCCAATATTCAAGCCACCACACCATGCTAACTCTCAAGTTAACCAATACCTTGGTCAAATTAATTATCTGATGTTCCCATCTTAAGTGGGGAACTTTGACTTTCCCATCTGCACTATGAAGCTAACCATCCCATATCTGAAACTTCTTGATCATGCTGTGTTTTCACACCTCTTGTATCTTTATCTCCCAGAAGATTAAAGTACATTTGGTTTTTCTTTCCTGGAGCAAAACGATTAATGTAACTGATGTCTCTCTTCAGTGCAATGAAAATGAAAGCCACATATTTCAGAATCCACCAAATTAAGGTCTGTATTTGCTTCAATTGCATGTCACGGTATCCTTGTCTTCACATTTTAAAATCCATGGTACTAGTGAAAGAAAAGTGTAGGTATATTAAAGTGAAGCATCCTCTGCTTCCAAAGTCACTTCTGGGCCCAAAATATAACTATGGGGCAAGGGAGAATAAAACCCTGACAAAATTGTTCCTATGGACCCTAAAGCGTACATGGGGGCTTTTAATGGGGGAAAAAATCAAAAATAAATGGAAGGACAGTATGGGGATGCAAGAGTGATTGCATCAGGTCCATAGGAGGCACTTTACATACTCTTGCTTTAGCATTATACGCTTTCTTGAAAGCAAGCATCTCCCCTGGCCTAGACACATGGAAGAGATAGGAAATACCCAATTCCTGGTTGAAATCAAAGCTTGACAAACTTATTTTTGAACTATAGCTCCCAGAACATCCTGATCAGCATGCTTACCTCCAAATTTTAACTGAAACTAACAATAGCCTTTTGAGACATTGGCCAAGATTCTGCATCAGAAGCTAACACATAACTTCACAATGACTTACTATGTATCTGACATGATACACAACCCTTCTAGTAAAGTACAACAATGTGATGCACAAAGGAGTCTTCTTTGTGCAACATGACCCATGGATCAATGAGACCCATAGCAGAATGGGAGCACTGTATAAATGGCTAAGCTAAGCTGGTGGATCCATTTGCACAGTGATCCCAGTGGCATAGCTACATCTTTGATTCCCTATTGAGAATGCAAATGTACAATGACACAATTCAGTTTTAGGCAATTGTAAGTTAGTTTTATGATGATGCAGCTTCCTAACAGGATCAGGATACCAGCCACTGTTAGATAGGAGAAGTATAAAATCATTATCTTCATGGTCATCATCACCATCATGGTTTATTGTTACATCCAAAATGAGCTGAACTGTAGTTTGTTTCAACCATTGTTTCTTGAAATTAGCCCAAATCATACTGTAGTATTGGCTTTGTTTTTAACCATGACTTGTTTCATTAAACTATAGTTTAAAGCAATTGCTCTTCCCAGTTCAGATATAATATGGAACTCTTTCCAATAACTGTTGTCTTACTGGCTGAAGTACACAAAAGGCATGAATTTGCATTCTGTGATTTTGGTCCTATTTTGGCAGAAAGGGTACAGGAATTTCTAGGCTTTTCTTTTTCAAGATCTGTTATGCAATTGGATATATGCAGTCCATGTTCTCTTGTTTGAAGAATAATAGTGTATATGAGGGGATGTCAGTGCTTTTGTAGGATGAATGATGATGGAGGGCTTTTGAAGTGAAATATGTCAGAAGATACTGACATCATTGTAACAATGTACAGGGCTTTGATTATACTCACTGAGCAGCGTCAGCTCCACTGAGGCTGCTTATATGAGTTCAACCTTCATTCCCAGGCTTGAACCGTCTGTCACTCCTTTTCTCAATGCCTTGCGAGCAAAATTTCACAGCTACAAGAGCCCGATCCAAAGTTCACTGAGGCAAGTTATTAAGAATTTGCTGCATGAGAAATTTGGAAGGCAAAGCAGGGAAGAAAAAAAAAAGAACACTGGCCTGGGACCATGCTTTGAGTTTTGTCAAGATTTGATGCAGGGATATCAAGCAAGTTAGGTGCACTTCATAGTTTTTCTTAATGTGGAATTTATTTACATTGAGTTTATTAATGTGGAGTTAAGAACACAGGGTGAAAAAAGAGAAAAGAATGTGTAACATTACAACAAGGTCATAAATTGGGAAGGGAGTGTGGAATTGCTATTCACCTACACTTGCAAGGGCTAAAATGGGCTGAGGGAAGAGACAGTAAGTTTTACCTCTAATTTCCCTGGGTCACCAGGCTATGGGTTAGGATACTGACAAGGTCCAATCTCTGCCTTTTTTTTCTACCTGCTCACCCTTAGAGCTGCTCTTGCTGTAGCAACAGTAGTCTGAAGGAATGGAAAATGTCTCACAACTCTATCCCAGCTGCAGTCCTTAGAAGTGGGAACACATTTCTGAATATCTTTGACAAATAGACAGTAGTAGCTGATGGCTCTGATGCCAGTTGGATGGTGATTCTGTTCCTGGTTTCAACCCAAACTTGAATGATGCACCCCAATATGTTCAATCTATTTGAGGGTGATAGAATTCAGCACCTTGGATAGTGTCAATAAAATCAGTCACAGCTAGGGGCTTCCATGTTAGTAGTGAATCTGATATGGGTTTTAGACTAGTTTTTATAGGAGCTCTCCAGGTTGCTGCACCTTCTTCCCAAAATAGGTCCAGCATTTTTGATGGTTTGGTCTGAAACTCAGAGCTGTTTCACCACACCATTTATATGGAAGCTGCCAGTCACCACTGTTTAAAGTTCAGACCCAAAACCAGAGTAGATTTGCAGCTGATACAGGAGCCACTAGCCATCACTACATGCAGATACAGTAACATGCTAAATGTTCACAGAGAGGAGGACTCCTTTATTTTACTACTGCTGAAATAGCGTTATCAAGTAATTGGACGTATGTTGAGGACAAACAATGAGATGACCATAGTTATTTAGGTAGAACAGAGATGATATTTTTTCTCCAAGCTGGGTTAGAACTTCCAGAATTGTAATGTTAGCCACTTATTTTGAGGCAAGAATTACAAGTTGGTCAGCTTTGTATTTAAAAGCCAGGAAACATGAATTTTGGCACAATATTCCATCTTTATTTAGATGCAGCTTAACATCTCATCACAAAGCTACAGTGCTGTACTGTTTAGGTATTCTGCTCTGCTTAAGTGTGAAATGTTGGCTGACCTCGTGTAACCACCCCAGGAATGTTCTACCCTGTTTTGATTTCTGCCTTCTTTCAATGTTGAAAAGTTTGCGTTTCCTAGGACCTGTGAAGCACCTCAATAAAATGTCACTTTTCCTTACAAGAGAACACAAAAAGAGGAAATAAGAGCAGGACCCACAGAATAACAAGAAGGTTCTTGCATTGTTCAAATCAGCCCTGAACTATGACAGATCTCTCTGTGGTGCCACAGAGTGAAGGAAATGTTCACATCAAGCATTGATGAGCACTTAGTTCCGAATGGCCTTCTGCTCCATTTGCTAGAGGTTTCTAGAGGGCAGACTCTGAAAATCTATGACACATGGATGAAGGTGGGTAGGAGGAGGGGAATTAGGATTCCTAAGGCTCTAGACATGGTTTCTTAGATGCAAAGACAATGCCAAGGAGTTGGGTAAAATTTAGGAAAGTCAGCCATAAACAGAACTGTTTATGGACAGTGTAAGCCATCCTTTGACTGGAGACAGTGAATGTCCTATGAGGTGGCTGTGAATATGAACCAATACTGAAAAATCTGGCAATACAGAGATATACCATCTGCAATCACATCTTCCCCCAATATATCCATATTTTTTTAATCCAGTTTGGAAATGGAGGAGAGTTCATCATACTAAAGCTTCAGGTACCCCAAGCAATTATACCTCTCTTCAATCACTAAGGTTTCAGAGGAAGAAAAGAATGGAAAAATCTCAAGAAGGCTTCCAAAGACACCTGCCCATTCCTTTCATTACAGATACATGTAAAAAATGGGAAGAGATGGTTAGACAAAGAACAGAAACTCAGGGAAGAAGATTCTGAGAGGTTCAGGAATGGGTGAGTGTGGGTGTGAATGTATGCACATGAGGGACAATCAGAGCTTAGAGCAATTATTTTGGGGACTAAAACTTCAGGAATCCACAACCAGAATGGTCACTGGGAGTACAATGGGGTCCAAATTGCAGATTGGGTTTTGTAAAAGTTGAGCCTGCTTCTAATTTTCCCAGAACATAACTTTGTTTGCCAGTCTCGGATCAAGATTGTCTTCCATGCCAGGAGGAAAGCTAGGTATAAGTGAAGTACACAAACACACATATATATTCTGAGCCCAAAGAAATTATAGGTAATGTTGTGAAATGAACTGTTGTCTGGAAGTGAGTATTCTGGGAAATTTTAAATTGGTGGTACAGGAACAATTATTTGGATTGCTTTAAGTGAACAAGACTAGCAAAGGAAAAGCTATATACACAGAACAGTCTCATACCACCATATGCGCACATTGAAAGGGTCAATAGGCTATAATAATAATATTCTAAACACAAGTGATAAACCAGTTAACCATTTTTTGCCATAACAGAGATTCTTTTACCTGCAGTGGCTGGGGGAGCAGAAAGTGGCCATTCAAAGGCAGAAAATTGATTTAAAATTAGCCACAACTGTAGTTAACTACTGTTTTCATAGTTCAGCATGGCACAGGGCCTGTATATGAATCACTGCACAGTCAAGCTGCCAACTGGTTTCTTCCTCCGCCCTTCTGCTACTGATACCATTGGGTGTGATGGTATATCCAATTTGTGCCAATAACATGCACCCCTTCTGCCACTTGGGATAGGGGACAAACACAGCAAGCCTCCTAGCCAGGTGTCAGCCTTGTGCAAGAACCAACCAAGAGAGTACCAGAGAAGAAACTGAGTCAGTTTTGTTCTCAGTAGTCCTGCACCCAACAGCCAATCACTGTTGTTCATTGTTTCTAGGGCTCCTCCCAGCCTGCCTCACACACACCTACATCACTGCCTGCATTGCACAGAAGGAGGTGAGAACATCTTCCATCCTTCTGAACCTCACACATGGTACAAACAGGAGACCTAGTCAATGGTTGCCCATATAATGTACTGGCATAAGCAGTGGTATTATGTTGCTGGCTTTCCTCAAATAAACAAACTCTGCTATTCATATATGCTAATAATGATGTGGATGTACTTAGGGGCTCATTTATTGGGAGAGTATAAAAACAAATTTAATTGGTTCTTTGGTTTTAATTTATTTTTCTTCCTTACACATATTGATTAACTTAAAGTCGTATCATGGTCACAAATTGATTCTTGCTTCGAATCATTTAAGACTTGGGCATTTATTTGCCCAACAGTGCATTCTGACGTTTCTTTAATGAGTTATTGTAATTTGCTTTTGAAGATATAGATTCCAGAATGTTTTCTTTAATTATGTCTTCCCCTTTTGCACACCTCAATGAATTTGTCCTCTTGTTAAGACAAACGTTTCTGAATTTCAAGGAACTTACTTAGTAGGATTAGGAGGAGGGCTCCTTCATATTTTCCCTTCAGTGAAGAATTTAAATGGAATTTAAAATAGTGGTCCTGCCATTATGTTAATGTGAAATCCATTTTATAACAAACATGAAATCCTCCCCTTATTTGAAACTAGCAGAAGCACCCTTCTTCATAGGAATTATAAACCTTTTACTCCCACTCTACTTCGCTCCACCTCATTGCTCTTTCTTTTTCCATCTATTTTTTCTGTTGTTTTCCCTTCCCACAGTCTTCATTCTTTCTCTGTTGCCTGTCTTTTCCTTTGTCTTGATGCTTGGACCACCTTTTCCTTTGCTTGCTATTTCTCCCCTCTTACAGGCAGCAAGACATCTCCCCTCCTCAACTATTTGAAGACTTTGGAAGCCCTGCAGAAGGAATCTCTATAAGAATCAGAAGCAATTAATATCCCAGATCTGTCTGCAGCTTTGTCCCATGTGGTTAGAGAAAATGAGAAAGTCTGACACCTAGTGACTGAAAATGACAATGCAGGTGGTATCGTTTTATTTTCCCATTGTCCTTCTCTCCCTCTATTCCAGTGTTTGATCAACCTAAGCTCTGTACGTTTTGCTTTCCCCATGATACCTGTATGGGTGTTTGGGGAAAATGTGGTCCAAAGACATAAAATTTACTTTGTATACTAATTCAAAGGAAAACCTGTATAAAATAATGTACAGATGATATTTAATCCCAAACAAGGTGTCAACAATGTTTCAGATTGTTTCAAACCAATGCTGCAGATGTCAAGGTAAGAAGGGCTCCTCTTTTTCATATGTATTAGGCTTATAAGAAGGCAAAAAGTTACTGATCTAAGATTTATATGTTACTGCAAAAGAATTGAAAGGTAGATTTTGTAGTGTTATGAGAATTTTCTTGGGGGGGAGCATTATGGATAAAGAACTGGACAGTAAATATGGATTACTTATTGAACACATAACAGCAACAAGATTAGTGTTTGCTCAACCTTGGGAGCAGAATGAAGTACCAACAATGCAAAAATGGTTTGTCAGGGTTGCTGAGTTGGCCCAAATTGATAAAATTAACATGGGTTTTGAAGAATAATCAACTAATTTTTTTCCCAAGGTTGAAAAACTTTTTTTTTTTTTTTTTGAGAATTAAGAAATCTAACAATATATAAATCTGTGGTTTTAGTTATTAGCAATTTAATAAAATTATTTAGCTGGATCTGTAATGGTATAATTTTTTTTTTATCTCATTTTTCAGAACTGGGAGGTCAGACCCATATTGTGTTTTACTTATATGTCTTTTTCCATTTTCCTTTTCTTTCTTTTATTTTTTCTCTTTTTCTTCCTTCTGTTTCTTTGACTGTATTTTGATCATAATTTTGATTGTATGCTAGATTGTTAGCGATAAATATCAATCAATGAATCAGAGAAAGGAAAGGATTAGCAGGTAATGAAGTGGAACCTCATGAGAAATTGTGGTTGTGCCTGTTTTTATATTGCTTGCCATGATACAGTCACAGGTGCTCAGGTCTACATATACTATTGCATCATACACCTACACTTGACCTGGCCCCAAGAGCCAAGATGATATGCACTGTCCTGCCATGACTTTTTGCCCTGCAACAGGTTGTGTGTCAGATTCATGGAAACTGATTTATTTTATTTTATTATTTTTCAGGAGTACCTGGACTGGATATGACCTTAAGGCTGCCTTCCATGATTAGGAATATTAACTTCAGTTATTTGGTTCCAAGGAAGCACATATAAGGTTCTCTTCCTCCTGCCATTGGTAGTCCCAGAAACAGGATATCTGGGATAGGGGGTTAGTTGGACCCACGTTATGTTCATTCTTCAGTGGGGGCAATCACATCCCTCAGCTATATCACACCAGCCTCCTATCAGTATAACTAATTCCTGGTTTCAATTGCTCCTCTTGAAAATGTAAGATTTTTGAAGCTAAAATCCTAACGCAGCCATTCCCTATCTTTTTCCTCAATTAGTGTGAACTGACAGGCATTCAGGAGTGGTGGACTATTCACCTATTTCCTCCATAGCTTTCAACCCTGTTTAAGATTGCTTTGTAATGCCCACTACATTTGATGGAACTTACCCCTTGGTAATGTATATAGGATTGCAGCCTTAATGGTTTTGTTGTAGTAATATGTTTTTATATATGTATGGAAGATGACCTCCCCTTTTGCAGATCAGCCATGGTAATAACATCTGCTGCTCTCTATAAGCCTACAGAAGAACCAAATTTGAATAAGAGAGACCACACTCATTTACTGTTAGCTAACGAATAGTGGGTTGTGGTATATGCAATTACTTGTTGGGAAAGCACTGTTGATAGTAATATTTCTCTGAAGATCTGCCACTTCATTAATTAATCCTCCCCCTGTGCTCCATAATTGCTAGGCCATAATACCTTGGAGAAGATTATTGCTTCTTTATTTCTCCTGATTCACATGTAAATAATCAAGTTCAAACACAATTCAGTAAGATACTATGATACTATGGTATATAATAACAGGGTCAAAATTAACAGGCTTTTCTTGTTAATGAAAAATACTATCGTTTTCAATGGTTTTTCATTGTTTTGAAGATGAGAACTTGCACTGAAGAATTTCTTCCTGATTCATTTTGACAAGGGCATAAGCATTTTTTACACTGGTGATTTAAAAGATGAAAAGAAGACACTGTGGGTTAACTTCCTGGCCAGCTGTCTTGCAAGTGCTCGAGTAGATTTGCAATGTGAAACTCAGAGCAGACTGCCTTCCTCAGTATCTCGGATGTATTCAAGTGTGCAGAGATAAATGTGGAACCACATTTGGTATCTCTCAGCACTTTGTCTCCTTAGGCAGCTATGGGACCTATGTATCCCAGTAGGACCAGAGCTGGGGGGGCAATTTTGAACTACAAATCCCAGAGTCCCTTAAACACTCATTATGACTATGGATTCTGGAAGTTTTAGTCCAAAAGCTACATTTTCCAAGTGCTGCGGAGAGCACACTATTGCTGTCGCCTATCCTTTAGGGTGTGCGCATCAGGCAGCAACAACACCTGACTTTCGATTTCCCATAACATCTTGGGATATCTGAATTATAGCATTTCTAGATGATTATAGGAGGTTTAGATGGCAACTATATGGTCCTGATTAGGATGATGGCCATGTGAATCCTATCTAGGAAGTACTGTGCTTGGCTGGGCATTACAGGACATCAGGAAACTCAATATGTGTTGAAATGTCAAAAAATAAAAGCAAAAACAAAACCTCCTAAGCCAGCGATAAAGGCCCTTTCCACACAGGCATATTGCCTGCGCTAGGGCGACCTCCCCAGGAGGTCTTCTACACCACGAGGCGTGCAAGGGCGGTTCACAAATGGGAGGTTCTAAACCTCAAACCGCCCTCGCGCGGCCGCGGGGGTGGCGCTGCAAGTCTTATAAAAACCACTTCTTAAGTGGTTTTTATGTGACTTGCGTGCGTTGCCCCATCACCGCGCCCGGTTTAGAACTGCAGGGAAGCATTAGCGCGTCTCTGCAGAGCTGCCTGGGGGCAGGCTTCCAGCTGGCACGCTGCCCTGATTGGCGGAGCGCCGCTGGAAGCTGGCGGCCACCATTTTGGCGCCACCAGACGCTGCTGAAATTCGCCGCCGTTTAGAATGGCGAACACGCACTCCCCGCAGGGACGGAGCAACCCGTTTTCAGGTAAGATCCGTCCCTGCATGCGCCCCCCGTTTACCCACCCCGCGTGTGGAAAGGGCCAAAGATACCAAACTGGGGAAAATATGCAACTGTGTACATACAGCCACCTCAGCAACAAGCAAAAACGTTTGTATCTTTTTCTAAAAAAAGTCACTTGAATGGACTAGTTGCAATGGGCCATCAAAATCCAATTAAGGGTCAGTTTGGTGACGATGTTTACTATGTATCCAAAATTATTGTTTGCCCCACATCAATATAGATTTGCATTAGCATCTGCTGTTACCTCCATGGCTACTGTCCAGCCCCATAAAACAGTGAATTTAATGATGTTCTTCAATGTCTGCATAGATGCTTCTCAGGGGTATTTCTTCCCCAGTTCACTGTCTAGCATTTGACATGCCATATCTTATACTAGGCTGGTTTTGTAATGCTTAGCATGAAACAGAGAAAATTAGAACAATCTGGCCTATTAAACAGTGGAAGAGCAACAAAGGTTTCCACCTGTGGGCAAGAGAAAGGACTGAACAGTGAAATTCTCTGAGATCAGTTGTGATTCTGCTGCCTAATTCTTCTTAGATAAATGTGAGTGTGTATGTCTTATTATGGACACTGTGCAAGGAAATATTTTTGTGCAATCATCCAAAACCTTTTCCCAATAGCTATTATTTTATTTAAATAAATTCAATAAATAATAAAAATAAAGATAAAATGAATTTAATAAATTCTAGTCCTGGGAGGAAGTTGCTGCTATAGCTCTTTCATAGTGAGACAGGAAAATGGAAAGGCCAGTTCTCTTCCCTTCAGTTGTGGCTGTAGCCTAGATGGGCAGTTTCTTAATTATTTTAGTCACCATCATCCCTTTTCCTCCACAGACCAATAAACAGCCTTAGTAGTACGAATTGTGCATTTCTTCTTCCTCTTCTTCTTCCTTTTCTCATCATCATCATCATCACCACCACCACCACCACCATGATCATCTATTTACATAGCACCATCTTTGTACATTGGGCTTTACAAGTAAAAGATCAACAAAACAGCAATTAAGTTTGGCAGATACTGCCTCTTCTTCTCTCCCTCCAAGGCCACAGCAGTGGCAGTTGGGATGGATGGAGGGCCTTTCATCTGCTTCTAGACCTAGGCATATTAGAACTGTGCCTTCTCTTCTTCTGTCCCCACCAAGACCAGAACAGTGACAGGAGGGAGGGAGGTCCTTTCATCTGCTTCTGGGCCCATGAGTGTGTGCCAATTTCTTCTCTCCCTCTCAGGACAGGCCTGTGGCATTTGGGATAGAGAGAGGGCCATTCATTTGCTTCTGGTCCTGGGCCCAATGACGCTGTGCCTCCCTTTTCTTATCCCTGTCCAAGGCCAGGGCAATGGCTGTGGCAGTTGGTGTGGTGAGAAGTCTTTCATCTGCTTCTGGATGTAAGCATGGTGGAGCTTATCATAGTGAAGATCATAGTGCTCTGCATACAGTGCTGTGGGATCTCCACCATTATTTTCACTTATTCTCCACTTTGTGATTAAAGGAGAAAAAAACCAAGATCCCACATCTCCTATTCACTTACGACCAAGGCTGCCATGATAAAGTACAACAGTGTCTTGGTTATTATTTCACCCTTGATTGCCAGGGTGGGGTGGGGGACTGGAAACATCATCTTACTTCATCCCAATGATAAGTAGAACAGAACTCCATCACTCAGAGCAGCTTCTGGCTGTGAAGATAGGTTTGGGAGGGGGGCATTTATGGTCATGACAATAACTCCATGATAGTGAATACATAATATTATTGATTACAGAGCAGTTATGGATTTTTTACTCTAGGTTACTGATCCATAACTGCAATACAAGATGCCAACCATCATTTCTTACAACACCTTAAAGGACAATAAAACTGATCAGGTCATTGGAATGAACATCATCAGATGTACGAAAAATCATCCTAAATTGGCTGATACCCACAAGCACACGTAATTGGGAAGTAGATTGGTGAGAAGCCAAGTCAGAGGGAAATAAAATGGGGCAGAGGAGGAAGGGACAATTTTATACAGCAGGATAGTTGCAGTTACTTTTTAACAAGGCAATGCTGTGATAACAGAAGTATCCCACCATTTTTAGGTTAATTTAACACATGTAGTGAGATACAAACCTATAATCTCAATTCAAGACAGAAATGATAGAATTGCTTGAAATGAGATTGGTTTTTATTCCAAATGTCTCAAAGGAAATAAGTTGGGATTACAGCTGCACAGTGTGTGGGGAATAGGTGTAAACCACTTTCTCTAACATCTTGAATTCAGGAGACAAAAAGAGGAAAAGTTAAGACAAAGGTATGTTTTAATGAAAATGTAATAAGCACAAATCTTAATTGTAAGTGCATCATTCAGAACTATCTCAGTTCTAAATAATCTAGCTAGTTTTGCCCTCAGCCAAACTCATAAAATCATTTGTCATTATATGTTTATACTAGGATGATGAATTGGTTTTAGAGACAAAAGTATAGGTTAATATTCCCAACAGAAAGAACTAATTATTTGAATTACATTGAGTTTTCGCAAGGCTTGGAAATATTTTTGTTAGCAAGCATGTCAACTAATAAATCTGTTCTGCTATAAACTATGTTAAGTTTAGTCATTGTGCAATCGAGATCATATTTAGCCTTCTAAAATTTGTGTGCATCTGTTTTAAAATCTGCTTCATTTCCATGGGCAAACTTCTGGATTCATTAACATTAACAATAACAGAAACAGGAGAAGCCACAATGCCTTCCATTTCTTTGTGACATTGTTGATATGCATAAAAGAGAGACCAGATGCTCTGCTCCTAGATTTATTGCCTAATCTTGCTTCCATTAAATACAGTAAATTAAAATCTTGCTTTCTACATCACCATGGCTTACTCCTTTAAAAAAAAAATACTTGTTTTCATTTGAGGTTTTGCACAGGGAAGTTGTTCTCAGTGAAGAATTGATGAACACTTAGAGCAGCTTGCATTTTGCCACATTGCTAAATCCACTGAAGGAAAGGAGGAGGAGGAGAGGTAGTAGTCATAGTGGTAGTGGTAGGAGAAGGAGTAGCACTAGTAAAAAGTAGAAAGGGAAACTCAGTTGCCAGCAAATTTTCTGGACTTGCCCAGATATGTTTCACAGTTCAAAGCATAGCCCTTGGACTTCGGCACAGAAACAGCTGATCTATCTTGCCTGCCTCCATTAATGAAGTAATGAATGTGGCTGGCTGTTTTAGCTCAGGCTTCTCTTCATCCTTCTCTCTAGATATAATTACTATTTGACCAGGTATAAGAAAATTAAATCTTCCATCCTCCAGTGCATGTATTCTATAGCTATCTCTTATGGGGGAATCTCTTTCCTTTGTAACTTTAAGAGAAAACAGAATTCATGATGAATCAAATATCTAACATTATTCAGGGAAAGAAATGCATTTCTGGCTCCCACTGTGACAGACCAGAATCTGAGGAGAATAGGGACCCTGAGGTATAAACTCTTGCATTTCAATGTAGTTTGCCGAGTCACAACTATAAAATTCATGTCCTGGAAAATTCCACAAATTTGATAGAAGTCAACACTTCTAGGAGTCAGATGGTCATATAATCACTTATAAGTTAAACAACAATCCCCTTGCTGTGTAACCCATTTCCCAGTCTCTGCTATGTAACCTTCACAGTGTCAGCTTGTTCTTTTAGAAGAACTTCCCAAGCATCACGATACATAAATAACAGAGATGCAAGCATTTTGAGGTTAACACATGCAAAGCCATTTTTGTTCCCTCTTTAAGTCCATTTCTCATATGCTCAATCATAAGTCTATTCTGCTCCACTTTCTGCAATTAAAAAAAATGTACAAAACCCAACATGCAAGTTTTACATATTTTCCCCAAACTCCAGCACTGAAATCCTGTATCAGAAAAGACAGATGCTCACAGAATTATGTGATGGTTGTGCAACACCTCCTTGTTAGTCAGTTATGAACTTGCATATTTGCATTTACACAGTTGCAACCATAAGTACATATTATTGAACAATCATACAATTCTGTGTCCTCAACCATAAACTGAACATGGCCATTTCACATGGGACAAACATGTCCAACCACTTCTACAGGGAAGTATATGGATGCTGAAGACTCCAACAGGATTCTTGCCCAGATTATTATAGAATCATAGAATCACTGGGTTGGAATGGACTTCAAGGGCCAGGTAGTTCCAAACCCTGTAATGCAGGGGGGGGGAACAAAGCACATTCAGAAGATGGTAATCCAATCTGTGTTTAAATACCTCCAAAAGAAGGAGAATCCACAACTTTCAGGCACTCTGTTTCACTAGTGAACATCTCTTACAGTAAAGAAATTCTTCCTAATATTTAGATGGAATCTCTTGTCTTGTAATTTGAATCCAATGGTTTGTGTTCTAGTCTGTAAAGTGGCAGAAAACAAACTTGCCTTATCTTCTACATAACATCCTTTCAAATATTTAAAGATGGCTATCATATCATCTCTTAGTATTTCTTTTCCTTTCTAAATATAGAACCCTGTGTTTATCCCTGTTGAAATTCATTCTGTTAGTTTTAGCCTTATTCTCTAAGCTGCTAAGAACATTTTGAATTTTAATCCTGTCCTCTAGTGTATTAGCTTCTCCTCCTAATTTGATATCATCTGCAAATCTGAGAAGCATGCCCCTCTATTATACCCTCTAAGTTGTAGAACGATATAAGAGAATGCTGGACCTAGACCAGAAACCTGTGAATCCCACTAACAGTTTCTCTCCAAGATGAAGAGAAATTTTTGGTGAATATTCTCTTTGGTTAGTTGGCCAACCAACCATAAATTCACGTAACAATGTCATTGTCCAGCCCACATTTATCAACTTGTTTGTAAGAATATCATGAGCAGTCTCGTCAAACACCTTACAGAAACCAAGGTATACTACATCCTTAGTGGTTCCCTGATCTACCAAGCATTTATATAAAAAAAAGAGAGCTCACTCTGGCATGCCTTGTTTTGAGAAATGCTTGCTGGTTCTTAGTAATCACAGCACCCATTTCTAAGTATTCACAGACTGTTTGATAATCTGTTCTAGAACATTTCCTGGGATATTGATGTCAAGCTGACTGGTTGGTCATTGCTCAGGTCCTCTTTTTTGTCATTTTTGGAGATGAGAACAACATGCATCCTCTTCTACTGTGCTAGGGCTTCACTTGTTTTTCAAGAATATTCAAAAATTATTCATAGTGGATCTGTGATTATCTGTCCAACTAACTTAAAGTAGCTAGGTATTCCTGTACTACCTCATTACCTATTCTGGACTGCAGTTCCTTTACTGTATCATTTGTTCTATTTTCAACAGGTAAAACACTTTTTTGTTTTGTTTTGTTTTTTTCATTTTGGGAGAGGACTGAAGCAATAAAAGGTTCTGAGCGCTTCAGCTCTCTCTCAGTCCCTTGATAGCTTCTCACCATTTTCTCCATGCAGCTGCCCTATTGCCTTCTTGCTCTTCTTCTTGTTCTGAACACATACAAAAAATGTATTATATTTAACCTCTCTAGCAAACCAGAGCTCATTCTGAGTTTTAGCTTTTCTGATTTTCACCATTCATTTGTATTCCTCCTTTGTGAATTCCCCCCTCTTCCTGTTCTTTTAAATCTCAATTCATTTGAAAGTTCTTTATACATCGAACATGGTCTCTTTAGACAGTTCCTAGGGTTTTTCCCCTCATTGCTTACAACTGTGTCTTCAATATCTCCTCTTTAAGAAACTTTCATTCATCATGAACTTCCTAATTTTTCGACATTACTGAGCATGGCGTATCACCCAGTAATTCCCCAAGCTTACTGAAGACAGCTTTATTAAAAGGTGGGGAAACATACCTTTTCCTGGCATATTATTTTTGTACACATTTTGACTCATGTTTCATGAACTGAGAGCTGCTCATATGCAGAGTAGTGTGCAGTCCTGTATTCTAGTCCATATATTAGCTGAGGCATTACAAACTAGTTCTGATCTGCAAAAAGAGATCAGTCAAAACTTCTCAGGTGCCCCTGTTCATGCTAGAGCTTGGTATCTATTTAGATACTTCATGGAGCACATCATATCTGTCTCCAGTAAACCACAATACTGTGTCATTGTAAATACCATTGGTTTCCCAAGCAGAGTTGTGAGAGCTCTCAAGCATAATTCTGCCTTGCATTACCACCAATGTGGTGTGAAAACAACAAGGTTTCTCTCATAATAAATCATAACAAAATCTCTGTGAAAGCAATGGGTAACCATGCTTTTAAGCCCTGATCCATAAGTTACCATGGTGATGGGGCAGCTGCCAAAAATGCCTTCCTATCTCATGTCTCAACAGTAATACAGTCTGACACCAACCACGTGGGTCACCTAGATTGTGTTGCTAGCTCCTACTCCAGTGGTTCATCTTTGTTTAACACCACCTGGGTGATCTGGGGTGACCTGTATAGTTGATGGCTGTGTAAAATAGAGATGCCCTCTCAGGTCCTGGCCATAAAGAATTGAGTTTTTCGGCAGCAACTGTGTTTCCATGGTGATGAATGAAACAGGCCCATGAGAAAAGATTTTCAGGAGACAATGACAAGTGAGATTATTAAGGGTCTGATCACCTAATAAGCTTGTTTTTGAGTGACAAAAAGAGAGAATGAACCTATTTCTTACGCTGCTCCTCATGATGATAATGTTGATTATGAGTGCAATGGCAGACAAAATACTTCTACGACAGGCTGAGCGGAACTGAATGCACTTTAGACATCATAAAAATGAAATGAAAATGTTAATGATTAAAAAAGCAATAGAAAGCTCACTTGACAAATGAAGTGAAAAGTTGGAAATGGAATGTGTTAATATGAACAATGCATTTGCAAGATATAGGCCAGATTAAGATATCTATCTGCTATTGGGATGCAGTCCTGTCTTGTCTTATCTTAGAGTTTGAATGAAAGTCTGTATTCTATCACCAGTATATTTCATCATATCTTTTACTGGTTAGTTCAGTTGGTTCTCTCGGTAAGCCACATTCTCTTGATCTTGGTTTCCTATCTATAACACTCACTCCAGTAGTAACCACCCACCCATAAAGCTGTTGGGAGAATAAATGGAACAATTGATGCAAAACACTTGGCTATAAATGATTCAGCATCAAGACTCTGATTGTGTGAGAGGGAGCATATCATATGTTCATGTTTCCATTCCAAACAGTGGTGGTTTATTCCTGCCCTCACTAACTGTAGAACTTTGTGGACTACTGAACTATTCATGATGTTCCTATAAGACTGCTGTGGCTATTTCCTGTTTTGCATGTATGCCAGTAAGAAAACTGAGATAGGAGGAGCTATCCCATCTACTCTAAGCAGTTGTCTTCTCCAACATTGTCCACACGATTGCTTTCAAGGAATTTTGGTGAAAGACTTTCTTGTAGTCATTTAATTTCAAGCTACCATTGATCAAATGTGAATTTTGCAGTAGCTGGAGTACACATAGCAGTACCTGTACTGATAGATTAAGAGCAGAGCAAACTGATGCTATGGTTAACTAATGGTAGGGGAAATTTACCCTGTATCTTAGCCTATTCTCTATGTCTAGGGATAAGTGTTTCCTCAATAGGACAGTTCTGCTTGGATCCTCAGGGAAGATATATGACTGGAAAGCAGGTAGTCCATGAAGCCCTTATCAAACTGCACACATAATATCTGTACAAAATTTACAGGATTTCATTTTAAAAACAAGCATTCCTTTCAGGAATGCTTGTCATTTATTAGTCATTTATTAGGCTAGTAGTCAGAAGTGGAAATTTGCACCAATTAGCAGTTTTCACAACGATAAGGTACCTCCACTCAGAAATGTTGGCCACTTCTGTCATCTGAGAACACAGATAAGTAAGAGGAAAGGAGAGACTTGAATCTATTCTCTTTATTTAAACTCTGGATGTAGGGATTTCCTAATAACTCGGCAGAGAGAATTAGGAGTCACAGCTGGTGTCAAAGAGTAGCAAGACTGAGGAGTGGCCAACAATTACAGGCAGTCATAACTCATCCTTTGGGTGCCTCACACAATGAGGAGAAGGAGACAGGTTGCTAAAAAGCTGCAGTTTTCTTTGAGTCTGAGGAGATGGAAGCTGAGACGGTGGAGGATCCTGTTCTCCAGTAAGATGTGGCAGAGGCTACAGACACATCATGCCCCCATCCTTCACTGAGAAAGGTAAAAATGCCAAACCCAGTGTTATTTAAGTAATAAATGCTGACCCAATTGGCACAAATGAGACATCTATGACCTTGAAGGATCTGCTCATAAATATCATGACAATTGTCTCCCAGCCTTAGCACCGACAGCTGTCTTGTCTGGTTGCCTAGCAGTACTCTCTCATGTTTCTGTTTTGCCTTGACCTTGGACTAACTGTGTTTTGGACTATACTGTGTACTAATTGTTGACTCATGTACATGTACTTTTGACCTGCTGATACAGCTTCTGGACTGACTAAAAACCACCCTCATGCTTCTCCCTACATCTTGACCCAGACTGGACTGACAGCTTGACTTCTCCTACACACCAACCTGCTGCCGTAGGCATTTGCTAGCTTGTGCTCAGGACACAGACCAGGAAAAGACCAGGACCTAATGCCATTGTTTTCATTTTGCCAGAAGATCACAGGCAAGCATAGAAGATGTCTCTGTTCATACTCTTGTTACTGCAGTTTAGGCCTATTTGGCGATAGCACCCAATATCACTTTGATATCATAATTCGGCCTTAGGCTACCACCCTTCTCCACTTGTTTGTGAGGCCTCTGGACAAGCACGAAACTAGGCTCAGCATTTAACTGCTGAAATATTCTCAAACAATACAGGCAAGCCAGAAATAGCCAAATCGCAGCTTCAGGGACCTCCCCGGCAAACACTGCATTATGTATGTGCGCTGCCTTCAAAAGGCTCCCTGCCCCGAGCAGACCACTTGACAAAGGCTGAACCATCTACTGTCAAGCGTTGCACATTTACATACTGGTTACACCATTGTTATTTTGGCTCTGATTCCATCATGCTAAATTGTGACCTTTCGGAGACATTGTCTTGCACCCAAAACTCATTGTTGTCCCCGAGTAAGGCATAGCCTGTAGTCACACTTCTCCCTATAAAAACCCCTGATTCCAAGACCTTCCTCAGATCGCTCCCAAGTTCCAGACCACCCTGCTGCTACTTTGCTTGGTAAGCTTCCCCTCAGCTCCATGTGCTGAGTCACACCGAACCCCAGCATCACTCTATCTTCTTCCGGGCTTCAGGAACAGGTTTCGTATCACCCGAATCAACTATCTCTCTGAAAATCCCCCTATCGTACTCACACCTTTATTTTCCTTAGTTATCTGTGTGCGTGTGTTGCTTACATTGTGCACCTGTATTTAATAAAGATCATTAATTATTTTCAAACCGGTCTGCTTCTTGACTTGGCCTGACCCTGTAGACATTGGGTTACAAGATCCTGCTAAGTTACCCTGCCTCTCGTAACGCTAAAGCAGTGCTCTGAGCTAATTTCCCCACCTATAGTTGAGCACATTTTGGTGTCCCTCACGGGACCCCCAGTAAACAGTAACACTCTTCACCTCTTTCAGGTTAAGGAGATAAATTGAGATTACCTAAGAATACCCCAGAATCCCAATTTGAGTACAAATAAGTCTTAGAATCTCCTGTGTCAAGCTAGCCATCTTTATGTGTCTGGCTAAGAGCCCACTTCAGCATTTTATGGTCCATTTTACCCTGATACCCCAGGAACATATAGTACAAGGAGTTGCAGTAGCAAGAGAAAACACACAAAAATCTACTAATGGTGGGAACACAGAAGTGTACGAGGTACATCTATGAAAATGCTTCAGGTGTTGGCAGATTCTTTGTAACAGGTTTAGTGCTCCACTTATCAAGGTTTGCTCCATATTTCTCATTTTCATTGTCGTCATATCAGGCATTTTCCGCACCAGGTTATTAAAACGGTGCAGAATGACCTCCAACGGAGGTCTTCTGCACTGTGGAGTGGACTGGGGCAGACTACTTTTTGTAATTCCGCACCTCAGTCCGGTTCGGAGCGACCAGAACTGGTCGTGCAGCATGCTTTTTAAAAACCTCTCTTAAGAGGTTTTTAAAAAGCACGGAGTGTGCGACTCCGTGTTGCTCTGTTGCCGTGCTCTGGTGCAGATTTGCAGGTGCGCACTAGTGCATGCCTGCAGATCTGCCGGGGGCGGGCTTTAGGCTGGCGACCTTCTCCAGTTGGTGGAGGCTCTCCATCAACCAGAAGCTGCCATTTTGGACGCCAGAGCAGTGCGGAGCGATGAGCTCTCACTGCTCCTTGTCCCGAGGGACTCGCCCGGTAGCTGAAGAAATCCGGTGAGTCCCGTTTCTGTGTGGTTCCTTTCCCACTTTCGGAAAGGGCCTCAGTCTAAGATGGCCAGCTCACATACTTCCAAAGGCCTGCACCTAATGTGTCTTTATGCATGAAAGGCACAAAGAGTGATGAAAGAGGCTCCAAGATACAGGCTGCAAAAGCTTGTACTAGTGCAGTGTTCTGGTGGAATACGTATTGCTGTAGTCAGAGACATGCAAGAGCACAGCACATTACAAATGCATCATCAGGTACTGTGATGTGGCCAGGACTAGACTGTAATTCTTCTCTAATTTAGTTCTTAAAGTGAACAAGTAATTTCAAGAATTTTCTTCCTGTTGTGAAAAAGTCATCAAAACCTGTACGGTTTTTGAAGACTATTCACAGTTTGGGACTTATTTTGTGCATAACTTGCATGTGTGAAAAACAGCATATTCCACACAGAAAATACTTCTTTTCTTCCATGTAGGAAATGTTGTTTCTGTACAAAATGTGTGCATTTTTTGCAGAAAAAGTCACAGATTGTGAAAATTCTCATTAGCTTAGGTTTATCCTTGTCAGCGTTTCTTGACACTTGGAAAACAAGTTCTTTTTGGCAACTTTGAAAATATTTTAGAATATTCTCTCCATTCTTAGCCTATCATGGTAGTGCTTTCCTCCACTGCTCTGCACTGAACATTTATTTATTTTATGGACTACACAGAGCAGCATGTGATCTAATTTAGGAGATGATGGTGCTGTGGCTTCGAACAACTGAAACTAGAATGCCTGTTCTGTGACTTCATATTCAAGGAAAGTTGAAGAACCAGAGTTAAGGTCCATCTCAGGCTGGCTTCATGGAATCATAAAGTCATAGAGCTGGAAGAGACTGTAAGGACCCTTGAGTCCAACCCCCTGCCATGTGGATATACAGCATCAAAACACTTCTGGCAGATGGCCATCCAGCCTCTATTTAAAAATCTCCAAAGAAGGAGACTCCACCACACTTCAAAGCAGCATATTCCACTGTCAAACTGCTCTGTTTCTCAAGTTTGAGTAGAACATTAAACAGTGCTCTCTCTAAGTATCACACCTTATCATTTTGTTTTTATCCTAGATCATCTTAATTTGTGTAACCATGGTACACTGCAGTAATTTAAATACAGTTGGTCCTCCACATTTGCAGGTTTGGTTTTCATGGATTTGATTATTTCATTTGTTTCTTCAAGCCCTGCCCCCAGACCTCAGATGCTCTTTTTCTGGGGGAAACATCCCACTCAGTATCTCCTATCAGATCATGCAGCCCTTTAAAAGGTCCCCTCTGGTCTCTTCCACATGTGCCAGAAGCTGCTTGGCTAGCTAAGGATGGCTCACAGCCAGGTTTCTCAGCACCACAAACCTCTCTTCTGATGGCACCATGCACCCAAGGAAGGAGATGAGTGTGAAAGAGGAAGCATAGGGCTGTCGTGTTGACCTATCCCCTTTCCAATTCCTTTCCCTAACCTGGTTTGGACCCTGGATGTCCATTCCTTCCACCACAGCCCGGTCCCCTTCCCACAGACACACACAGACACACAGACACATACTTTGATATTTGCATTTTCCCCACTTTTGCAGGAGTATTGCACCCCCAACCCTAGCAAATATGGAGGGCTGACTGTGTGAAGCCAACTATCCTGGGACAATCTGGGAAAATTCACCTAATCCCGGGTGTCCAGGGCTGGCATCAGCACTAACACATTTTAGTGCCTGACGATAGTAGGGCATCTGTTTCAGTAAAAACAGAGATGCCTTAATTGTAACCGCAGAGTTGCCAGAGAGATCCCGCACGTGCAAAAGTTGCAGTTTGATCAACATTTCAGATGACATTATTTTATGGGAGAACCTTTCTGTTTATGAAACATTCAGGTAAAAATCTACCGAGAAATGAAGAATGTCTGAAGTATAATTGTTGCTGGGACTACCTCATGTTTCATTAATACAGAAACAATCATACAGAGCCTTGGTCTGTTTAAGTGGATAGCTCTTAGGTATTTTAGTTTGTTCAGTACCAAAAGGCACTTCTGTCTCATAGGTGCCAGTGAGTTTAAAAAAAAAATTGGCCGACGTTTCTACATTTACAAGTCACCATCAGGAATACATTATTCATTGAATTATTCAATGAATTCATTGAAAGCAAGGTAGAACATTCACAAAGGTTTTACTCTCCCTTATAAAAATCATTGTTGCCTAGTACAATAAAGCACTTCTAAAGGTGTAGCTATTCCCTATATACAGCACTTTGTTATAGTACAGTAATTGTCAAAAGTATAATCTTTAGGTGAATAGGCTGACAGTAATATCCCAAATAATTCCAGTAAAACTGCCTCAAATGAGCAGTGAGATTTTAAAGCTGAACATGCTGCCATATAAGCTGCTGTTTAATATTTAAGGCTTAGGCTGGAAATTACCATGTGAAGATATATGCAGTTCATAAAGGAACTGAACCCATTAGCATCAGCATAACAAAGCTTGTTTATTGAAAGTTAGCTGAAAATGGAGGTGAGGTGACAATTGTTCGACCATCATTCTTTAGCCATTTTGTATGAGACTTCATCATGTGAAGGATGCCAAATGATGGGTAAAGCTGTTATTCAGCATGTACCCTTGTCACAAAGACCTGTTGTGGCAGATTCAGATTTAATACTACATCAGCTTAGCATTACATAGTTTGTTGTTGTGTGCCTTCAAGTCATTTCTGACTTACAGAGGCCCTAAGTGAACCTATCACAGGGTTTCTGGGCCTGAGAGTGTGTGATATGTCCAAGGACATTCAGTGGGTATCCATGATCTAGCAGGGAATCAAACCTGGGTCTCCAGGGTTGTAGCCCAATGCTCAAACCACAACACCATGCTCATGGTAATAAGCCTAATCATTGCCTGAGTAATAAGCCCAACCTCTATCTCATATACTCCCATTTTTTTCTTACGAAACAGTAGCAAGAGTTCAGAAGCTTTAAATTTTCAGGGATTTTTAAATGGAATTTTTAACAAATATAAATACAAGGAAAGAGAGGAACAGAAAAGAAAGAAGCAAAAATAAAAATTGGGAGAGTGCATAGGATATAAATATGCACTAGGCATATTCATTAATACAAGTTTACATTATGTTGAAAAATGTATTTCTTTGATTTTATTAACAGTTTACTATGTCATCTGAAACCAGACAAACTATGTTTCATCTTAACTGTGTGCCATGCAGTTTACTATGTCATCTGCAATGAAACTATGTTTCAGCTTAATGCTCATGCAAACATGGCAGCTTCAAACCATAGTTATAGTCAACCACTCATTGGGGTTTAGACAACATGCAAAAACTACAGTTAATATAAAATAGAAGGGAGCTTCTAATTTCTTATTTGCAGCCATCAAGGGGGGAAAGAGAAGGAAAGTATGGGATTTCTAATGGTATTGTATCTGAATGGAGCCGCACTGTAGGTATCAGCAGCTGAATTTTGGCAACAGAGGGTCCACATTTTCATTATCATTTTTGGTTAATCTGGATCAAATAACTTTATCCCAATAAGCGCTGAGCTTGTCAATCACCAGTCAATAAGAATCAAATACAGTTGAAGAGGAGTGGATTCTCTCCGTCACCTTTCATTGGATTATCCTGTCAGGAAGATATCTAGCTTTATCAGTGATGAATGGCCTTGTCTCCAACTAATCAGCTTTAGCAACTTTCTTCTATTTGTTAAGTGAGTTATCTCATGAGCCCCTTTTGAGGCATAAATTTGACAAACTTTCTCTGGGGGAAATCTGGAACTGACCTTTGGCATATCAAGCTTGGAGCTTATGGTTTGGCTCCTGTTCTGAGTACCAAACTGCTCAGGAGTCACATTCAGTACCTGGAGGCAAAGTCATGAACATCATGAACCACAGTGTTCCTTTGGCCTTCTGAGAGTATAGAACTGTGAATAGACAGTCCATACTTGAGGCTATTTTATTTTACAATGCCATTTTGTGCCATCTATAACAAGACAAGTTTGGAAAATTTGTTAGTCTTTTCTTTATCATTTTTCATTTTGGAGAGATTTCATTATTTTTCTCCTGTTGGATCTGGAAGGGAAAGTAGACCAGTGTTTAAGTCCCCATTGTGTAGTAGGCTATTTGGCTGTAACCCTAAACACATTTTCTTGTAAACACACTTGACAAATTATTTATTTATGTGGAAATCCCATTGTGATCAATGCAACTTACAAGACTATTCCATTTCAGTCCTAAACTTACACATACTGTGAGTTTGCAGCTTTAAACTACGCTTGAGACACTCCACAGCAAGCGGTTTGATGATCATATAATATAGCTTCTTTATAACTCTAATGGTTATATACACTCTATGGGGAAATATCTAAATTCTCTACCAAGGAAACTAAGATTCCACAAATTGAATAAAACATGTAGTTTTGCATATTTTCTTGCTTTGACCTGATTTACTACATTTTTATTTTTTTTTGCTAGACATATGGGTGGGAAAGCCCCTGCAGTATGCAGAAGCCTAAACTCTGGAAGTTCTCTTGAAGTGCTGCTGATATTTTTTTTTCCAAACAACAAGGATAAAGGGCTAAAAACTTGCTTTAATAAAATGTCCAAGTTGAAAGTCCTCCTGTGCTGCACTTTTATATCACAGTTGTGGGATATCTAGAAGTTAGTGTTGGAATAGGATTGGGAAGACTTTGAGCCAGTCCTGCTCTCTCATTTATTCTCCAGGACTAGTGGAAGGAAAGAAAGAAGGAATATGTCATTTGTAAGACATTTTCCTTCAGGCTGATCTTGTTGACTAATTGTTGAAATCTGCAACTTTATTTTAAATTTATAGCTTACACAGTTGGCCCTACCATTAGGTACAATGAAGAGACTTCCTCAGGCAGCAGCCACTCTGTGACTACTCCTCCAGAGCCTTCCTCTGTTAGTGGAGAGAACCATGTTTGTAACATGTTCTGTTTGGTACTTCTTAAATTAGGTCTTTGGTGAGATGGAGGAGGACAGTGTTCTACTACCATTATTGAAGAAAGTGCTTGATTCTGCAGCACTGCCTTTTTCTTGGGAAGCAAAATGTCTTGAGCTAGCCCTGAAAGCTTTCAATGTCACTCAGCATTTCTTTAGCAGTTTATTATATAAGCAGAGATGATCCATCCCATTGTTACTGTGTCAAGTATTAAATAATGTCCCTTTAAGAATTGCTAATCAAATGTAGTGAATATGTTGTTGCTGTTGTTATTGTTGCTTACTTATATGTTGACTCCAACTTATGGCAACCCATGGTTATGAGTTTGAAAGACCTTAACAGGGCAGTTGATAACTGGAGAAGGCTCTTGTAGGTCATCCTGTATACAGTTCTCATAAGCTGTAGTCAACAACAACATAGGGTTTTCTTTGCAAAATTTATTCAGAGGTGGTTTTCCACTCCCAACTTCTAAGGCTGGGAGAGTGATTTGCCCAAGGCCACCCAGAGGGTTTCTGTAGGTGAGTGGGGAAGGAAATCGTGGTCTCCCAGGGTCCTAGTCTGACATACTATACCACAGTGGCTCTTCCAAGATGGATCAACTCAGGACCAGTGCTCATTTGCAGCTCTAGATCTGCAGTGACCAATCCATCTGCTCTGTGTAGGATTGCAGCATTATATCCAGGTTAGGAGTCCCGTGTCTGGCCCTTTGTTCTGTCATGCAGACTCCTCACCCTTGACAAAATACCAGTTCTGGTCTACTACCTCCAGAGCCCTATATGCCATAGGCCTTATGGGCATTAAATTTGGCATATATTCATTTCTGATTGGAACAGCTTCAATGGCAGCAGCATTGGGCATGGACTCCCAAATTATTCAGTGGGTGCGGTGCTAGAGGTCCCCGGCATACTAGATGTATGCTCAGCCATTTCAATATTAACATATTTTGCTCTTTTCTTGTTTTGTTTTTTCCCCTGATTCTAGTTTGTGACCAGTGAGACACTGAGTGCTGATTTGTAGCCACAGCAAGGTTTCTTTTAGAAGCTTGCCAGGCTCACACTAGCCATT
Organism: Iguana delicatissima; assembly: GCA_948472985.1. Classification (NCBI taxonomy): domain Eukaryota; kingdom Metazoa; phylum Chordata; class Lepidosauria; order Squamata; family Iguanidae; genus Iguana; species Iguana delicatissima. Next base: position 96,675 of record CAOKZL010001925.1, on the reverse strand, counting down.
TACGATCCCATCTAGCATTGGGTGACATGATGATAGTTAAGTGCTTAGGCAAGAGGGACCTTTTCTGGCATGGCCTGATGCCAGTGCTGTTTGGGTAGCACCATGGATCTCTGCCACAGATCCTGTTCATTCCCCTAAGGAGTAATGATCTAGGTTTGTTAATAGGTAAAGCCCTTATCCTGAAGGCAATTCATGATATGAAGGTGACGCAGAGTAATTGGCCTAGTGTGGAAATGTTGTGGCCTGGCATTTTGCCCTGGCATATGTGGTAGGGGAAAGCAGACCCACATTGTATTACTAGAGTCTAGAGCTAATAGGGTGATACGTAACGTCCTAGCAAAGAGATTTATGATATCCAGATATTGTATTCCAGAGGCCGGGGCTCTGCAGAAAAGAGAGCGTATACCTTTCCAAAGCAAAGAATACACTCCTCTTGGGGGATCTGCAATAGGGAGTGATGACCCTTTTGGCCAGCCTGGTGGGGAATAGAGGGTAAACAGACACCATATGTGTGACAAGTAGTGAGGGGAGAAGTAAGATTTTGGTAAATGACAAAATGGCACACTTTGGTGAAGGAGTGGCATCTGGAACTGTCTGTTTAGGTCTTGCAACTAGTGAGTAGGTGGGGAAAGAGACCCTCACTGAGAATCCTGAAACATGGGGAAAGGAATCTTGGGTTGGCCTTTCAATCGTGGGCTGGCTGATAAACAACTCAGCTTTCTTGGGGATCAAGGTTTTTAGCTAGGGAAAGCTGTGGAGGAGATCTAAAGGAAGACAGCCTGCCTCAGCTGCTTCCACACAAGGTTGTTCCCCACCTTTTGCAGCTCTCAAAAGTAAAAAAAAAAAAAAAAAGGATAGAATTAAATAAACTGATCCATTTTACAACCCAGCTTTCTGTGTCTGGTCTTACTATTTCCCAGTTTGGTCAGCAATGACATGCTGAAATCATCTATAACTCAGCCATGGTAGGTTGGTGTTCTGGACCTGTTGCTTAAGTATGAATGCTTAAGTATGGAAGCATCACAATAGTTATTCGTCTTAAAACAACTTCCCAAATGTTGTCCCCTTCCAAAGCACAGGATTAGATGCCTTATAAACCTTTGAATCTGCTTTTGAATAAAAAGTCTTGGACTTTATACGAGACATTCTTATTCTTTTAAAAAGGAGTGTTTGGGTGTTGTTGTTTTTTAAAAAAGCTTGTTGTTCAGATTTAAAAATAGGTTTTCATGGAACAGCATACTGTGAACAAACCTGTTTCAGTTTCTTTGGAGGGAACAAAATGAATTGCTGAAGGATCAGTGCATTTTTTTTTTTTTTTGCTTTAGTTTTGTAAAATATATTTTGAGTTACTATCTACTATAATGGAAGCCTCCTGTGAGTAGCAGTGGAAGCAAGTCCTTTTTTTTTTTCATGGCAGCAGCCATTTCAAGTTTTCCAGTATCCAAAAAGCACCTCAGGAAAGGGCTTTCTAGGGAAAACAAAATGGTAGATTTTTTTTGGCCCCCCCCCCAATAATGTCACTCTACACCATCCAAATGTAACCAGAACGAAACAGGAAAGCATAAGACTGGTGAAACAGGGGAGAAATGATCTGTGTCATTTCACTGCCTACTATCTAGTATACTGGACTGTATGTAGTGGATCAGAGTCAACTTACATAATTACCTGGGGTGACAGTCTGGATTTTCTTGTAAAGTTAACACCGTAAGAAAGATTAAGATACCCCTCTGAAACAATGCACAAAGGAGACCATGCAACTATGGAGGCTGTGCTTGTTGTCTATCAGTAACGTCTATGATTGCACCCCACTCACTCTATGACTATTTATATATTAATACTGTTAGCGCAGTTTCTAGCCAGACTTGTGGGGCACCAGATATTGTGTTGATATCAATAATTCGGCCTTCCTTACCCATTCCTTCCCACGTGCTTGTGAGGCCCCCGGACAAGCACGCAAACAGGCTCAGTCGCTAATCGCCATAATATTCCAAAACAATACAGGCAGGCCGGAAATAGCCAAACTGCCGCTTCAGGAGACCTCTCGACAAGTACCCTCATTAGGTATGCACACTACTTACAAAGAACTCCCTGCCCCGAGCAGGCAGCTTGATGAGCCGAATACTCAATCATCAGGCACTCCACGTTTGCATACTGGCTACCCTACTGACAATTCGGACCTAACTCAATCATGCTAAATTCTGACATTTCCGAGGCTTTGTCTCCAGCCCAAAACTCATTGTTTTCCCCAAGTACGGACTAGCCTACGGCCACATTTTCCCCTATAAGAACCCCTGATTTTGAGCACTTCTTTGGATTGCTTGAATTGCTGGGATCGCTCCCGACTTCCATACCGCCTTGCTGCCGTTTTGCTTGGCGAGCCTTCCCCTCAGTCCCACGTACTGAGAACCGTCATATCCACGAACTCTATCTTCAGACTACCCGGGCTTCAGGACAGGTGCAGTATTTCCCATACCAAAAACTTCCTCTAAAAATCCCTCTATCCAACTCCAACCTTTATTTCTCTAGTTATCCATGTGGGTGTGTTGCATACACTTGTTTGATTGTATTATAATAAAAACAACAATTATTATTTCACTTCTGTTTGCTCCTTGACTCGGCCTGACCCCGTAGATGCTGGGTAAAAGATCTCGCTACATTACCCTGCCTCTTGCATTGCTAACTTGTGCTCTTTGACTAATTTCACCAATTTGCATAATTTGGAGAGCATTTAGGTGTCCCTCACGGGACCCCCAGAAATCAGGGTAACAATGTGTGTGTCATATCTATCAAGTCACAAGGAGTCATGAAACCCACTGAATGACTCTGTCTCGCAGTAATATACCTCATTTGGTTGTTTTGAGAATGTTGTAGCAGGACAGCCATGGACCCTGCCCTGACCTCACTGAGGGAAACTGAGAATATAAGTGTGATATATCAGTAAATATTGATTGTTCCAGAGTTCTCTATCATACACAGAAACTTATGTGTCAGTTTGCACATGCAGACCCTTCATATGCTAGATGGGAATTTGAGTGGCAGAAAGGGTGGTTGCTGGGCAAAATAGGACACAGGGGTAGCCTTTGTGGGTCCAAAACCTCATCTCATATTTGCTCAACATGCAGATGGGTCTCATGTCACAAGTCTATGAACAAGCTATATTGATGAATGAGTGTACAAATTATTTCAGCAGATATGGCTTCTTGATGTTTTATTTTTTATGAGATAAACTGAACCTTATTTTGGATGGAAAAAATAGCTGGAACCTAGGGGCTAAACTCAGTTTTAGTCCCATATAGAGCAGACCCATTGAAACTAACAAGACCTAAGCTTTTTGAGACGAACAAGCTGCATTGCTTTCAAAGAACTGGCTCTAAATAGAACCAAGATTGAATTTAGGCCTAGTGCATTTGGTGAGGTGAAAGATTTCAAGAAACTGTGTTTCGTCTAACACAGTGGTTCTCAACCTGTGGGTCCCCAGATGTTTGTGGACTTCAGCTCCCAGAAGCCCTGAGCATTGATCATGGTGGCTGGGGCTTCTGGGAGCTGAAGTCCACAAACATCTGGGGACCCACGGGTTGAGAACCACTGGTCTAACAGTTCTGATGCTGCCACTGCCTCCATGTTGCAATCCCAGTGCTTTCTGCCATGCCCTTCAACACCTTTGTCCATTCACTAAACAAAGGTCTTAAAAGGATGAATTATATTTTGACCTATATGGAACTGATTGATGCCATTTCTGTGTTAAAAATCTGTAAACTGGGGGGAAAATGTGAAACTAGGTGTAATTATTCCCACATACCATCTGCTGAAATTCCAAATTGATAGTTTCTTTACTTATCATGAAGTATAAGATAAGGTTTGTTGGCATCATTGAATTGTCCTTTAAAGGTTACTCTCAAGGTTTCTGTGCATTCTCCTGCAAGGAGGAAGCTATTTTGACTGGCAGTCTACCCTTGTAGAAATGCATACCATGGTGGTAGATACCTTGTCAAGGCAACCTGAGGACTGGAACAGTGTAAATATTAATGTATCATATGTTCTCATGATAAAATAACCAAATATTCATCCTGTTGGGCATGAAAGTTTCAGTATGGAAAAAAATATGGTAAGTATAATGTTTTGTGAATGCATGTTGTCTTGATCCTCATTGCTCTCTAATGAGACCCATTTGGGCCTCAGTGGAGCCCTGAGTATTTACAGGGGGATATGTGATGGAGCCTGGGGGATTGGCTATCCTGAGTGGCAAAGAGCCATCCAGCAATAGGTTGCTAAACAATTAGAATAGGCACTCAAGAGAGAAACTTATCCCATTAGTGGGAAGGAGAGGTTGGAGGCCTGAGAGGAAAATGCATATACATTGCACATTGAATTGTTTTTGGTCAGACTTCAGAGAGGAAGAACTAAGAGTGCACCCTTAAACCAGAGAGGTTCTCAATCAACCAGGGGTGCTGAGTGAGAAGGGTGTGTTTTCTCAGAGAAAGCCCAGGGAGAGAGTAGAGAAATCAAACTACGTTTGAATCTGGTCAGGGAAAGTGTCCTAGATTTGGGAAATGAGCCTTTGGCAAAAGGGTAGGCAGAGAGTGAGAGAGACCTGTAACTTTATGTTAATGTAAAGATATAAGAAACTGTCTAAACACATCCTGAAAATCTCTTTGAGCTTGGACATACATATGAAAACCAATACTTTAGTTGTTATTTTTGTAAAGATTATAGTATATTTTTATAAATTTCGACTCAGCTGAATGATTTTTCAGTATTTATAACCGAACAAAACCACACTACCATTGATCATTAAAGGGGGTTCTAAATAACAACTGAAAGGCTTTACTCTTTTAACACAAAGGTGGTGATTTAAAGGAGAAGACAGAGCTGAGTGGAGTGACAGGGTGATTTAGCAGAGTGGGGGAAGCAGTCCTACCAGCCAAAAAATGGTAAAACAACTGTTTTCCATGTGTCAAGAAACCCTGACAAAAAGAATCCGGGACTGATGAGAATCTTATTGGTTCAGGACTTATTCTGCACAAAATTCACATAAGATAGTTCTGTGCAGGAAACAATACAGGTATCTCTCAAATAATGAGATGGGTATGTTCCTGGGTTTTGCTTCTTTAACTGAAACTTTGATACCAGAGGCAGAAATAACATGGAAAAAATTTGGATAAGTTCCTACACCACTACTGTACTAATCATCATCATCATCATCATAGAATCATAGAGTTAGAAGAGATCACAGGAGTCATCCAGTCCAACCCCCTGCCATGCAGGAACCCACATCAGAGGAATCAGTGGAGGAGCGTGGGAAATTAGCGATTGGCCTCTCCAGATCTTCCTGCCACCTGCATGGGCACACTCACAGCTTCGGCGGCAGTGGGGGAGACAAGAGGAGCATGGGGAATTGGTGATCGCCCTTCCCGGACCTTCCTGCCACCCACGTTGGGCACACCTGTACCGGTGGCAGGGAGAATGGGAGGATCAGGTGGGGTGGGAATGGGGAGGTAGGAGGAAATAGGAGCAAGCCAGCACCCCCATGAATAATCAAATTAGTTGAAAGTGAAACCCACAAATGTGGAGGGAGAACTGTATTTTATCTCATTGTGAGCCTTAGCTATGTATCAAACAGATAACTTCAATAAGAATCTTCAAGCCAACCAAGTTCTTTTCATTCCCTACCCTATTACAAAAAGTTATCAGCAGGTTGAAGCAGTATGTCAAGTTTAGAAACATACCTAATAACACCAGGGAACTATTGCAACTTCAGGTGGTATGTGTGACACATACTTTATGTCTCTCTTTTCATTCTCTCTTCATGGATTTGTTTAAATTGCTGTAGATTTAAAGTGGGGAGGGGAAGTGTATGCAAACCTACCTCTCATAATTTCCCCACTTTCCCCCTCCACTTCTTATCTTCACAAATTAGCAAAACTTCTAAATATAACCAGCCGGACATGTCTGGAATCTCTCTTCAAATATTTGTGCTGAACACCCAAAGCTTTGACACAGAGTTGACACCCAGGTAGCTGTTGGGACAGAATTTGTGAAAATTCATCATCATATCATTGATGCTTTTTTGGTAATCCTTGTGTTCAAGGTACCATTCAGTAGGTAGCAACTCCCAAATGATCTGCATAATGTCACTCAACCAAGTTCACTTATGCCTAGTGAGAATACTATTTCAGTGCTATTGAGTGTGTGTGTGTGCACACTCACACACACACTCCATATCCTCCGAACATTACACTTTGGCCTACTTTTCTAGATTCTGTGTTGGGATCAAGGTCAAGCACAAATCACTTGTCTTTTAAAGTTCACAGACATTCAACTAGATGCATAAATAATGATTTTCTCTCTCGCAACATAACATACACTATTCATACAAACATAAATCCTTGAAAACAATGACACAATTGGCAAGACTATCAGGGCCCAACACTATGCATAGTTCCAAGTACTTATCCAAGTATTTAATTGGCTGCCCAACTAAAGTTATAAATTTATTTCCTTTTTACAACTGTGCCTATACAAGTCAAGCATCTTTAGCTTGACGTGCTTCCCTTTTCACCATTGGTGGTAGCTAAACATCAACTAATCAACTCTTTGACATTTACCACAAGCTACTTTTGATTACGTCTGTAAAAAATGTCCTTCTGCTTTCTTCTCTACCAGGTCAAACGGTAAAAGATGCAGCAGGAAAACATCTTACTTTCTAAATACTGCATGACTAAACTCATTAATCAAACTTCTACTGAAAATCAACTCATGTCAGTCCCACAAACATGAAAATCCTCTTAAAAGATTATCATGGAAAAAAAAATAAAGCTAAAGCTATTAAATTTAAAAAGGTACAGACAGTTAAAAATGATAAACAATGTCACTAATTTATCCAGGGGAATAAAAGAGTCCCAAAGGATATACACTGAAAAGAGGGAAAAAGGGAAGTGGTAAATCAAAGGTGCAATATAGTCACACTAAGCACAGAGGTAGCTTTGGGTCTTTGAAGCCTTAAGCAAGCATTGCAAATTGCAATCAGTCAGGAGGAAGCAATGGGGAATCCAGCTGTGGGGACAGGGTTCTCTCTATTTAAGGATCATGGTGGGAAGGTAGCACAGCTGTGGCAATTAAAACCACCATTCTAATTTCTTTGAAGGGTCATATGTTCGGAGTCCCTTTTGTGGCATCTTATGGGTTAAAAATGGCCATCACCAAAACAGTATATGTGATTTTTTTGTGTGTGAGGGAGGTGATGACCACTTTTTACTCAAAATTAACCAGAATATTTAGCACATTGTATTTCAGGAAAAATAAAGTAAATAAGAAAAAATCCAGAGTGGTGGGAGAGCTTAGGTGATACTGGACTTTCCATCAATATTGCCTGCTGCACAAGCACTGTCACTTCCTGGACCATAATGCATGGTGGTAGCTGAACTGTGTGAACACAGTATGGATTGGCCAAATAATGGAACCAGAGCAATTCTTAACTTGTGGCCATCAGACCTCTGCGGGCTGCAATGTCCTCACAGCAGGTCTGCAAAGACTTGAAGAAATGTTATGAGCTTTTACGATTAAACTGGGAAGGGAGGAAGGCAGGCAGCTGGGCAGATAGACATGTTGCTATACCTTGATTTCAAAGAGCTGGAATCTTTTGTGCAAAGTATCAGTACAATATTTCAAACTGTTCAAAAGGTTTTTTAAAAAAAAAAATTGGTGCAGTTTAGAGTTATATATCTTGAGTTTTGGTGGTCTGCAGCAAAAAAAAAAAAGATGTTTAAATCTAGTTGATAGTAAAGAAAAAATTAAGAACCACTGATTTAACATTTTAAAAGTCTTTGCAAATTATAAAACAATTTTAATTAAAGACAGCAGATAAATATCATGAACAAAGAGAATTTAGTACATCGAAAGCTATCAGAATAATGCTATGTAATATTCTAGATGACCTGTAAATAACTTGGTGCTGGCATCTGAAGTTCTATTAATACTGAAAGAAAACAGTCTAATGTAGTGTGTGTGTGTGTTTTATACCATGCATTTCCAATTAATCTGGAAACCAGGTGCAAATCAGTGATGGGGAACATATGTTGAACTCCAACCTCCATCAGCCTACTGACCACATGACCATGGTGAAGGATGATGATGGGCTCTACATTATCCACCATTAGGCTAAATCCATCCGCTAGCACCAGTGAGTCCAGACCCACTAAAACAATGGTAATTCAATGCTGAATTTTCCTTTAGCAGTGGAGAGCCAGTGTAGTGCAGTGGTTTGTGGGTTGTGGGTTGGGCTAGGACACTGGAAGTTCAGGGTTCAAATCTTCTTTCAGCCATGAAACCCCATTGGATGACCTTGGACAAATCACACTTTCTAAGCCTCAGAAAAATGCAAGAACAAACCTCCTCTGAACAAATTCTGCCAAGAGAACCCTGTGATAGGTTGTCCTTAGGGTCACCATAAGTCAGAAATGCCTCAAAATCATACAAATACAGCAAACTGATTCAGTAGGTCTGCTCTCTTTAGGAATAACAACTGAATTTAAGAGAATTCAAGGATACTACCTGAAGTGTAGGCTGCAATCCTACAGGCACTTATCTGGAAGTAAGCCCCTTAAATTCTAGGGGCATTACTTCTGAGTGGACATGCATAGATCTATGGTGATAGTATGTAGTCTGAGCTGTTTGAAATTCAGCAGCCACAGTCTTTTGCTTATCAGATCTTACTAGTGGTGAAATACATTCTACTCAGTTAAAATGGCTTCTTTGCCCTTCAGGATTATTTGGCTTCCTACAGATTTAGTAACACCACTCCTCAAAGCCGTAGACATTCACAGACAGATTACTGACTCTAGAATTGGGTTTGTTTCTGGTTTTTTCCCCTCTTCCTTCCTTTCTAGTTCAATGTTTTAAGGATATGTGGCCTCTGTACAAAGCATAGAGCCCACCATGGAAACAGCATACTAAAACACTTACCCAATTCAAAATCCATTGATAGGTTTGCCACGGTGCTGAAAATATATTTACAACATAAGAAAGCCCCCTGTCTGATGCAGCAAGTAGCATGATGACAGGGTTTATTTAATTATTTTTCAGGCAATAAATTCCAGCACTAGTTCCCACATTTCAAACGTTGTCGGTTTAATATATGGTATCACATACACCTACACAACAACTGAGGTGTGAACAACTTGAAGAATGTATTGTACCCACTATCAAATTTACCTACAGCACAATAACCAATGTGTGAATGATTTGTTACACTTACTCCTACAAAAGCAGAATCATTAAGCATGCTTCTGAAAAATCGTTTGCTCTCTGTGTTCACATATACCTTGTTTAGAACAGCTGAAAGCAATGATCACAGTGTCTGATACAGTGACAGTGAAGAGCTTCCTCTGAAACTTGGCTCAAGTTCACAATCATGTTTTGTCCTAGCCCAGTCGGTATACCCTCCAGCTCTCCTGATTTGGCATGGATAATCCTGATTAATACTCTGTCATCCCACATCTTCAGCTATTTTTAAAATGTCCCAGTTTCAGTCTCCTCCTCTCACTTTCCCTCTTTGTCCTCATCTTACTTCAAATTGCAAAGCAAAATCAGTTCAATGTACAGAAGTAGTTTGCACTCAGTTAACAAGGGGTGGTGGTAAAGGAGGTTCACTTGCCAGTAAATTCAGGCAAAAGCAAATCACTGCAACCTCTCCTAGCTTGTAGATTCTCTCACAGTAATAACTTTAACCATTTTCACCATACTCTGATGTTGCTTGGCCACATGTGTCCCTACTCTCATGAGGGAAATACTGGAGAGTGTGTTATTAGAGGAGGGGGATATCAGAAATTGCCTTTTAGTGGTATACCTCTTACATCACTTGGTGCTGTGTCTTCAAATCATTTCTGACTTATGGTAACCATAACATAAACCTATCATGGGGTTTTCTGAGGCTAAGTGTGTGACACGCCCAAGTCAGACAATGGGTTTCCATGGCTGAACGCGCACAGACAATTTTGCATGGAGAAAGTCCTGAGCTGCAAAGATTCTCATCAGTCCAGATTACTCCTTGTCAGCGTTCTCAAAAATTGAGAAAAACATTTTTCAACCATTTGTTTTCTTTTTGAGAAAGAACCTTCCTTATTTGAAATGCTTGGGACCAGAAGCGTTCTGTATTTAGTTGTTGTTGTTGAATATAGTACCAATTAGGAATAGCCTTGCTTCTCATTCATTTGCCACTTATGCTGTGTATGGTATGTGAAGTTGGACAGAGACTGAGAACCTGCAAAATGATGGGAATTCAAGCATAGCGCTGGGCATGAATCCCCATCAAGCACCATTTCACAGATCCTCAGTATCTCTTTTTGTCACCAGCTGCCAGCTTCCACCTTCGAGGCACAGACTGAAAGCACCCCTCAGATCTGAGAGACAAACAAGCAGGAGCACAACAGCCACTGCCTCAAAGGCAGAAGTGAGTAGTTGGCAGCAAAGAGAAAGAGATGAGGATCTGAGAGACAAACAAGCAAGATTGCCACAGCCACTGCCTCAAAGATAGAATTGGGCAGCTGGCAGCAAAAAGTTTGGAGGTTTGGAGGGTTTTGGACTTTTCCTGATAACAGGGGCTCAACTTGGATTTACAAATATCATTTTTCTTCATTTTCTGCTGTGAAGAACTGTTCAGTTGGAGGCTCTTGGGATCAACAGAGGTGCTGCCATGGTTGTAGAAAGTGGAAAAAACAAATCTGCTGTGCTCAGAGCCCTGCTAACTCCCTTAGCTTCATAGTAGAGTTGACTATGCCTGTCAGCCTGGTCTGGGAGGCCCAAAATCCAATCATAGGGACAATGATAGTTTTAAGGGAGAAGAGTAGTCACACTGCTCATCAAAGCAAAGTTTAAAAAAATAAACAAACAGATGGTCCAGCACCAATGAGAAATGACCAAATGGAGGAGTGTTGAAAGACAGCTTGCTAAGAGACCACCCAAATATATCAAAACCTCTAGAAATGATTCTTTCTAGACTTAATGTCTGAAAACCAGTACAAGGCAATTTTTGTTTCAAAAGAATATTGTGTCAGTAGCAATTCTATCTTAAAATAGCCTGCCTAAACACACACTCTGCCTGTTATTCTTCTCTCGGATTGTATTTCTTCTTTTCACCTTCGTAGACTTCAGAATGTTGAGCAGTGACATTGTACTACAAAAGAAACAGAGGAGCTTCTAATAAAGAGATTTTGATCTGATTGGGAACAGCAACATGAGTTGGTGGATGGAGGTGAGTGACTAAGAAGGGAGTTTAAAAGAGTAAAACAAACAAATCAAAAATTTAGCAGCAAAGCAGGAAGACAGGGAAGAGAGAGCAGAAAAAGGATGGTGCATCATAGCTGCAGAATCAGAACTTGTACTTTGGAAAAAAGAAAAAAACACATTGGCCTTTGAAAGCTGAAGGCTTTCTTTTTAAATACCCAATGAATGATGTATCGAACAGGTTTTGTCTAGAAGTTTCCATGTAGCAGCTGGCAGTGTGCTGTGTGTGTTAAATGACTATATAGCAAGTCTGTGGGGACATTTAAAGCAAGCATAACACTTGCAGTCTACCTGTAGCCTAGGTTGCAATGAAATCTTGGATACTGATTACTGCAGGCTCACAAAGGTAAAGCAATGGCCACATTCAGGCAATTTTCTAAATAATGGTTCATATCCTCTAAATGGAGATGGTCAGCTTTTCAGCTCTGGTGGGAGCTTGCATTTTCACTCTCCACAAACTGACCAGGGACCACATATTTCACCACTGCTGCAGCAACAGCCACCAAATTTGCCATGGCTGTGGCAAATGAAGTGCTGCTTTTTTCATTAGACAAGGCTTCTGGGAGAGAAATTCTCCTGTGAATCATGGCAGGTGGGAAGCATGAGCTTTATTTTAAAGGGAAAGCAATTTTTTTCATTAGTTAGTTAGTTGTTTGGCCACCACTGCAACAAATATGGTAACATTAAGGATCTTTGGGTGGGGAGAAAAACGAATGAGGTCCCATCATGCCACTTATACATCATATGTCCATGTCTCTCTCTAAAGGAGAGGATCTAAGACTTTTGTGGGACCATGAGATATTTCTGAATATGGCTCATAACACACTGCAGGATCTCACACCCATCAGATGTGGAAAACTGTAATCTGTACACACCATAGTTCATCATAAATTGTAATATCAAACCATAGGGGTTGTTTACAAGTTTTTTGTTTTGTTTTGTTTTTTACATACACTAAATAGCCTTCAGTATAGAAGCACATCTGAAAATCAATGAGGCTTTTCATTACTTAATGTATTTGCACAGTACCCAATACACAGTAGGTATACTGGTGCACTCTGTCACACAGCTTGGGAATTACGGTTCTTTCCCTATGAAGGAATTGCTGTATTTAACTGCCCCAGAAGAGATTCTGCAGGGGTTTCTAAGTCTTTTGGTAAGTGTAGCCATCTAGCTGTGTCCATCCTCAGGCAAAGCAGTCACGGATAGGCTTGCATGGTAAAGTCTTGCATCGTAAACTTATGCATGAGTAATGTGAATGGAACTCTTTGACAGCCAGGGTAGAAGCAACCACAAAAATAGTAACTGCCTCTTGTTACACACCAGAGTGTAGTCCTGCCAAGTGCAGTCCATGGACCTCATTATGGACCTAGATCCATTTTTATGGCCCCAGAGACACCTCAAAGAGATTTAAAAAATAAGAAGAGTGGGGGGTTTTTTCATCCAAATTTCCCCCAAAACCATTTAGGGGCATTCTTTCACTATGTTTTTGAACTCCATGGAGCATTTTAGAATCAGGAAGGGTCTTTTTTAAAACCAAGAAGTGAAGAAGAAGTGACTTCCCATCCAGTTTCTGTTGTGAAAAAGGGGCTTTCCTTGGTCTAAAATGAGCTGGTGGAGACAAAACATGGCAAAAAATGCTCCCATTATATTAGCCTCTGATAGTTGCCCACGCTAGAATTAGATTGTCAGCCTTATGGCAGAACCTGCTTATATAGTATTGGTCATTTTTGCACTAAACTGCTATGGTGCTATTATTCCACTTTCAACATCCTATGGAATCCAGGAGCTTGCAGTTTAGGGAGGGGCATTTTGAATTCTCAGCCAGAGAGCTCTTGGGTCTCAGTAAATGACAAACCCCAGAATTCCTCAGGATATTGAAAGTGGAATAATAACACTATAAAAGTGTAGGGCAGAAAAGCCCTTTCTCTCTGATCATACTCCAGGAAAGAAATCAGGTTTCTACTTTTTATGTATGTGGAGAAAATAAACCAATAAGAAAAAGAAAAAATATGGAAACTCCTGCCTCAAGCACGTGCGCGTTAGGGTGGTTTGTTCTACATTTTTTGGGGAGATTTTTGGGAGGGGCATTTTGAATTATCAACCAGAGAGTTCTTGGGCCTCAATAAACTACAAACTCCAGAATTCCACAGGATGTTGAAAGTGGAGTAATAGCACTGTAACAGTATAGTGCAGAAATGGCCATACTTACTTTAGGTACTTTAAAAATAAACATGGTACTAGCCAAATACTTTTTAAAGCCACACTGATGTGAGAAAGAGATCTAACAAGATCATTTTTCCATTTGAAATCAGTAGTATTCATCTAGTAGCACCTCTTTGTCCCTCAAAATCTAGCTCAAAATGCATTCTGACCATGCATCCTCTGGATTAATTCATTAACCCTATTATAGCCAAATGAAATAAAGGCTGCTTTCCTTTTAGTGACATATATCAACACAATGTCATCATATGTCTTCCTTTGATTATTATGGAGGAAAAAAATCAACTACTTGTTCCTTACGTGGCCCTCGCCAAACATAGCCATGTAGTGGCTGGGGGAAATCAAGGAAGAGTGGAGGAACCTTTGCTTATGTCTATATAGCTGAACACACAACAGTGACATCTTCCTCTGGAACCACAGGGGACTTGCAGGAGGTCATAAAAATACCTTTGTCAATTCACATCAAGCTGTACAAACATAGCTAGATGCTCTCATGGGCATTACTTTACAATCTGTATCCTGATTAGGGATCTTTGCAAAAGTCTCTGTACAATTTGCATGCTATATTTACTCCTTGTTTATATATATATTTTCTCTCTTTTGCTCATATTTCTTATACCATCCTGTCTTAATTTAGTTTTTAGCCTTGTTTGATCTATGACTTCACTGAGAATTTGTCAAGGCATACACCAATTTAGGGAGTCCACTAAATCTGAAAAACTGAAAACTCATACCAGTGGATCCCTCACCCGCCTCAACCCTATAGTCTTGCTTTGTGTGCTGTGATTGACTTTTCAGCCACCTTCTTTGACTATGTAAGCAATGATTAACATTTTCCTCCTGTCTGTCTTACTGCCCCATGCACCCCCCCTCCACGATTGGCATGGTTTAATTGGCAATATTGGTTAATTGGCACTGTATTACTTGGCACTGATATAAATAAAACCTGAGGTGACTGGAAGGTGAAGCTGGAAAGATATGGATTACTGACTGTAAATGTGAGATAGCAAGGCAGGTTGGCCACACCATCTCCTAGACAAACATCAAAGTAATTGTCAGGCTAATTATGCGGCCACTCTCAAGACAATAGGCTTATTATAAAGAGCTGGACATTTCAGAGCAGAAAGGGGACATCCCCACCAAACTGCAATTGTTTAAACCAGATCCCTTGCACTTGGATATTTCCCTGCTTTGTCACCCCAACCTCTCCACAATACCGGGCTGTTAAGACAGCCATTACCCTGTTGTCACATAAATACTAAGACTATTAATTCTGTCTGGACTTCATTTTTTGTGTTGCAGCTCCCATTGTCCTCTTGGCTGGGAGAGCAATTCACGTACATACCCGCAGGATATTTTTCAGGTATAAGAACCTCCAATGTTGAGCAGTTGAGTGCAATCTCCAGACTTCCTGAATGCTACGCTGTCTGTTTGATTCCTAAAAGAGAACTGTCCTTAGGTGCCTACATAAGCCACATCACTCCTTTCCTTATTGCTCCCCAGAATATTGCCTCAGCTCTGAAAGTCTTCTATCCACACTTTCCTCCTTTTACCTTCAGTTAGCTCTTGCATGAGTGAGTGAGTGTTTGGATCTTTTGCCTGCTTGTGTGAATATCTTTCAATAAAAACACATTTTATTTTATATTTGGAATCTCTGCCTGGATCTTTCCTGCAAGGACCTTGTAAACATATGTGGTAGATCTCGTTAAGTTACATCCCGTCAGGCCCCCTGTTTTTTGAGCTAATACTCATTGTCATATGGAGGTACTGGCATCATGTCTGGACCCCTTAGTCACCCACATTTTGGCGTAACACCTGGTGCACTCCCTCTGGGCAGTTCTGGCTTGAGGAAGAGGACAAAATGAACAGGCAGAACTGACACTGGTAAGAAGGAAGTAGCCATAAAAAGAAATATGTAGGATTAGGACAAAGGCCTATCTACTCCAACTTTTTGTTGAGACAGTGCCCAACCACAGTGTCCACAAAATGGACATGATTGGACTGGCCATGAGCATCCAGTTTTTGTGGATCGTCTCCACATGAGAAAAAAAAGTGTAAATTCTCCTGCTTTGGTGGCCTCACCTCCAGGTCAGAGGAAAGGATGGTGTGCAAATCTCCAGCTCAGCTAGCAAAGCTCCAGCTTGCTGGAATTTGCAAAGCTTAATAGGTTTGTTGCTGCAACTTGCTAAGATTATCCAGATGGTCCCTGTATTTACCCAGCAAAATACTTGGATGCAGGACTGTATTCATAATTGCTAATGAATTTCTACAGAACCAGATAGGCACATAGTGCAAGCCACTATTTCCATAAGTGAAGCTAGGTGTTTGAGATAAGAGGAAAATCAATGATTATGATCATCCTTATTTCCCTCCACAGAATTTGGCATCTACTCAGTTCCGTGGAAATATCTCCTTTTATTTTATTTTTTAATCTTGCTGCAGAATCAATAGTTTGAAAGCATGGACTCCATAAAAAGCAGAGAGAATTAATAATGTACTCAGCACGTACCAATTCTGTTCTGAAATATGTAAGTGAAGATTTTACAAGACTTTAAATATATTGCTGTATACCCTGCTGATAGCTGGTTATGGCCACATGCATGCAGTCATAGATCATTTCTAATACTGATGTGTTAAAAGGATGTGCAGTATATGGGACCTAAAAGTCTGAATCCTGTTGTTAGCCCCAATTAGAATAGCCACATTAAATCAGTAGGATTTGCATAAGTATTGATCCACAATTTGACACTTGATTCAATGGATCTATCTAGTACAAACTGAGAGGGAACAGCATCCAGCCTCCTGCTCCTCATCCTTAACTAATTATGACTAGATATGCGTAAATGCTAAGAGGATGGGCCCACTTCAATCGCCACCTTCACACACACCCCGTAATAATCAGTCCAACTCCCAGATGACTGTGAGCTCTTTTTTAAAGTTTTCCCAACAACATCAGGGTAACAGGAGTCATCCTCTTTGATCCCAACAGTCCTCAGAGCTAAGGTTCAACCTCCCACTGAAGGCTCTCATGGTGACCTGGGTTGCTTTTGGATCCAAGATACTGGAGAATGGTAAGGCTCCACAGAGTTTTGGCCCTGGGTGTAGGAAGGGGACTGAAGCCCTCTCTTCTTTAGAGTAAACCATTCCTGGGTGCGTAGACAAATAGGTCAAATGACCAAAACTAGGTCAAGGCCAGGAAAATCCCCAGTCACTTTTCCCAAGGAGACCTCAGGCTAGACACGTCTGCATGAACAAAGGGTCCTTAGCCACAAATAGCCAACTTGAAGTGATTACTGGGTTTTCCCCAGGCTGAGCAACTCCAATTTCAGAAAATCCTATAAGGGCAAGGTCCATTTACATGAACCAATTATGCAAACCATCAAGTTACTATTGTGCTGCATTTTTCCTTCTATTTTGGCCATCTTTCTTCCCAGGAGAGGGCCTGCCCTTGAGTTACATTCTGCCCTATAAGTAGACTCCATTTTTGAGGGTCTCTTCGGAGAACTCCCCGCCATGCTAGCAGACCGGCACTCTGCTAGTTGAGTGCTCCCCTCACCCGCATCTTTGCTAAGCTCCTTCCTTCTTACTACTTCCTAGACTGAAGACTTCTGGACAGGTGCAGTATTACCACTCCTATGCCCTCTCCACTATATCTCCTATAATTTTTCACCTCTTGCCCTTCTCAATAGGCCTTGTGTGTGTGTGTGTGAGTGAGTGAGTGTTTTGGTGCGTGAAAACAGATTTGTTAAAAAAAATCCATTCATTAGTAAGATTGTCTGGCTTTTTGCTTGGTCTGACCCCATAAAAGCTGGGTTGTAGATCTCGCTGGGTTACCCTGCCCTTGTTTTGCCACACTAGTGCTCCACTAATTTCCCCAATCTTTGCATTTTTGGAGCAAATCAAAGTGTCCCCCAGAGGACCCCCAGAAGTCAGGGTAACAGGTCACTGCAACTTCCTGGTTCCACGGTTGGTGCTGTTCCCCTGGGTTTCACCTGTGGTTCAAGCAAGCTGTCCCTGGTTCCGGCCCATAAGACAGTTCATTGGTGACAGGGCCTGAAGCCCTGAGATAATAAGGTGTGGTAGGCCCAACTGCTTTGGTCAAGTATGGTATTCAGGCAGGAAAGTCCAGTAGGGCTGAGTTTTGCTAAGGAAGTTGTCATTGAGAAGCAGTTCCACTGAAGCCAGAAATAGATGCGTTGCTGAGCTGGTGGCATCTAACAGTGATCAGCTGTCCTGGCCTCCAGTTCTACAGAATAACACACCTCCATTTGCTTGCACCTAGCTCTTCGGGAACAAGGGAGTTCATTTGCCTATACCCTGTCTTATCATGCTGGCTTCCATTTTACTTCCATTTCACTTCTGTTATAGAAAGTTGGGTGGTGGGATCTTCTTGTCCTTACTGCAGGCTTCCCAGTTCTCTCCCTGATGAAACTTTCTCACCTGTGCCTGGAAGTCTCTTAGAACAGTGTTTCTCAACCTGTGGGTCCCCAGATGTTTGTGGACTTCAGCTCCCAGAAGCCCCAGCCACTATGGTCAATGTTCAGGGCTTCTGGGAGCTGAAGTCCAAACACATCTGGGGACCCACAGGTTGAGAACCACTGCCTTAGAAGAAGCCTCATGTTCTGTTACAGAGGCCTTGTACTTCCCTTTCTGCTTCTTCTCCATTCAGCCATCTCTGAGGCTTTTCACTTCCGAAGACCTGTTCTCTTCAGCAGCTATACCTGAAGTCCTGAGGTGTTCCCAGGCAAATAGCCACATGACAGCTCTACTGCAGCCATCTCTGCTTTTAAAGAGGCCGGAGCATCTGATGACCTATGCTACTTTGTCACAAAAAGTCTGTTAAGTTCTCTTTTTCCCACATTTAAATCTTCTAAACATCAAGTTCATCCCATCTGAGATAAATAGAAATATGTGAAGTTGTGTAGATTCTTAAAGAGAAAACTGAAATTCTCCCCATTATTGAACTGGTCAAATGCCAAACATGGAAAGGGCCATATTGTAACTGCCTGCCATAAAGATGTTAAAGATAAAGAATCTCAGGGTGAAAAAGTGGCCACGTCCCAAACTCAGCACAAGCATGGATGAGTATATAAGAATTCAAAGCCTGACATTGAAACCATTCAGAGCAATAGGCCTGGACAGATGAATCAGGTCTTTTTCCACACCACACAGTTACCACCACCAACCTTTGTTGTGGTCAACAGACCATGAGGCAATATACATTCTGTACACAGGTATATAGTTATATACATTCTACACACAAATAAAAATATAATATAAAAATATAAACAGTCTGTGTAAAAATAACAGGATATAATTAATTACATATAAATGCATTTTAAGAACAGCTTAATAAGTTGAATTTAAAATTTAATACAAAACACAGATTTAGACATATCATATATAAAACTTTCTATTAAAATCATACAGCCTTATTTCTGGTATACAACTTTGGTAAACCTACAGTTCCTAAAGCTAAGTCCCTCACAGGACACCTCAGGTAATTACACTAAAGGGAATAGTTAAGTAGTCAACATTTGTGTACCATGGCCCTTCAAGTTTTGATAGCTCAGAAGAAAAACTTTGCAATCCCCTCTGTTACTCTTTTTTCAGTATCCCCTAATAGATATATTAGGTACCATTCCAAAGGTCTTCCTGGGAACTTCCTTAGGAGAGATACTACTAACCTTAATCTATCATCCTTATAAACAGTACAATAGAAAAGTACATGAGATAAAGATTCTACTAGTCCCTTCCCACAGGGGCACACATGATACTTGTACTCAATTTGCTGAAACATTCTTCTAATACAGCAGATGGAATAACATTGAATCTGTCTCTACTAAATGCCATCCGAAATTTGGGGATTGTTAAATTTTCAAGATAATTTGCACCCTTAGTTGGATTAAACCTCAGACCCAAGCTAATGGGGGAGCAAGTAGTGTGGGCAATAGATGTAAAATATTGGGTGTCAATATCTTTAATCTGTTGTGCAAGGATCAGCTTGGCCCTGAGCCAGTCAAGAGTGAGGAAGAATGTATCTGAGAGGCCTAGTCACAGTAATTTTTCTTTCATGGCTTTAGATAGGTGAGTAATATAAGTATCTCTTTGCATCAGATAAAGTTATACCACCTTGATAGTACTTACCCACCCTGAGTGTGTATTGAGAGATCCTGGGATTTGTAGTCTGATACTGCTGTAGTGCTCTCTGCAGAATTTTCAAATAACTTGTAAAACTGGCAATTAAACCAGTATCAAAGTGCTAAGATTGTGCAAAATGAAAGAGACCTTTCATTAGAATCTTTCATAAATTATTACTTTAAGACTCAGGTTCTTCAGGCATGAAGAAAACCGTCAAAAATGAAGTGAAATGCAATTACTGATTGCAACTATCAATGAGGATTCATTTAGCTCTGGTAGCATACTAGGCCTTTGGGTCATATGGACAACACCCATTTGCTCACATCATTTCTTATACTGCTAGGGACATGTATGTGGAACCACAAGACTGGAAAGAAACAATTCTTTCTGAAGAGAGTTACTACTGGTTTAGTTTTATATGTATTTGGAAAGATATTTTAATTACCAATATTTTTTCCTTCTAATAGCATGAATTCTAGCCTCTTCTCTGGAAGCTCATTTTGATGGTAAACAGATTCTCAGAAATGTCAAATTTAATAAAGTCATTTCCACAGCCCTGACTATACCTACTACAGAAGATAGAAAAAAAATGGCAAGTCCACCGGTGCTCTTGGTGCTAAGATTTCCCAATACTTTATCAGTAACACAAATTATAGGAGGTAACCATAACAACTCAGGTTGGGCCACTAGCCCACAGCTTGACCACCTAGCCTGCCAATCACCATTGGAAAATCAGTCACATTTACTCAGCAATATGGGTTTCCCATCTGACTGTCATGTCTGCTTTGAGTTAAGTGAAAAGTAGTTTTAAACAAAATTGTGATTGATATTCATTTCGAAGCAATCATCTTCTCAATTTTTTTCACTAATACATACAAAATGGACCCAGAAGTTCATTTTGGATCCAGACTTTGTCATATATAGAATAGTTCCAATAATCGGACTTATGCTTGTTATGACTGCCTTATAACAAACACTAATTCCACTGATTTTGCTGTTCTGCTCTAACTATGGCCCTTTCCTCACAATGATGGCATCTCATCATGGGGATGTGAGAGGAATGGGACCGTGATGACACTTCCATAAGACATCATCATGGTCCCCTCCTTCTTGCATCACCAGCCAGCACGATAGTGGAGTAAATCATAGATAGATTTTCTTGGTCAATGACCTCCTATCACATGATGCTCCCACATTTACCTGTCATGTGGAAGGGCCAGATATGTGATGGAGGTTCTTCATGCTGCAGCACAGCATGGGAAACAGCCTGGCTGTGCTACAGAAGGAAGAGGTATGTCCCTCACACTCCCTTCTACAGGGAGGTGATCTGGTGCAGAGGGGTGTGTTCCTGTCATGCTCCTTCCCCACCAAACGTGCTGCCGAGATAATGACCAGAGGATGATGAAATAAGGAAAGGTGCAGAAAAGGCCTATGACTAAATCCAGACCCACCTCAGATGCAGATGCTCACAGTACATTTTATACCTCAGCTGCTATAACACAGCTGGTGAATCTAGCATATCCCTTCAAATACTATAAGGGAAGTCTCCAACTCTCATAAAATATCTCTGGAGCAGAACGGTATTTTTTTAAAAAAAATGTAGTAAAGACTTTATTCATTTAAACTAGGGTCCAGATTTTGGTCAATCACCTATCTTGATGAGGCTGAGTTACTTTTCCAGCTCATCAGTAAATTGAATATTGCCCATGTCAAATGATTGCCTAGCAAGTTAAAACTCTTCGAGGTACAACAGCTTTCATGGATCCCCTAAGAGTCATAAATGGAATAAGTCTTATTGGAAAACCTGACAACTCATTTAGAATCCTAACTCCTTCTCAGGATGGAGCAATATTTCCACCATAAATGGAGAGTTTCAGTAGACCAGGCTTTCCTAAATCTCTTACATTACTGGAGAAACTGAAATTAAACACTAGGATTTTCCATCAGCTCCCAGTCTAGATTATATGGTTTTATTAATAATTTGTTGTAAAGCTTTGAGTGTGCTTAATGTGTTATCTGTCTTGTGCTACTCTGCCATGCAACCGGCCTCCTATTCTTTCCATGATATAGACGGAGATTAGTACTGATAAAATAGTAAGGGATAATAATGGCCTTCCCACACTGTGGCTTCGTTAGTACTTGAAGAATTAAACATGAGAAGATTCCTTCACGCAGTGAAAATGCTTTGGGTATGACACTTACCTGGAAATAATAATCATACTGTCCAAAATTGTATACTGAGGAGTTAGAACATAACTTTATACTCACAGAATTATATTTGGCAGTTGTACAACATAGCCTCATCAGTGTATTGCAACTCATACACCCATCTGTGCATTGCTGCACATGCAAAATGCTCATCCAATCACAATATGAAAATGTATATCCGTGACCATTGCTATACTACACTGTTACAGTGATATTCCACTTTCAACATCCTGTGGAATTCTGGGCTTTGTAGTTTACTGAGGCCAAAGAGCTCCCTGGCTGAGACTTCTAACTGCCCTTTCCTAAACTGCAAACCTGAGGATTCCATAGGATGTTGAAAGTGGAATGATAGCATTATTACAGTGTAGGGCAGAAACAGCCCATGGATAATGCACTTCTGTTGCAACACTGCCACACGTGGAACTCTGCGTCCACAATATTGAACTGAATACAGACATTTCACACTGAACAAAAATGTGGAACTTCTGTAGGGAAAGGTAAGCATGAGTGCCACCAGGATTCAAGCCATTATTGATTTATATGTTACATTAGTGTTCCCCATTTCCTTCAACAAGTTCAAGGAGCTGTGTATGGCACTCTTCCTCCTAACTTTAAGGTAGGTTAGGATGAGAAGAAGAAAGACTGAGGTAAGATCATTCAATGTCTCATAGTTTCATGGACAGTAGAACCTGGATCTCGCATGTCCCAGTCCAACCACAGTAGCTTTCAAATCACACAGTGACTCATGGTCACTAACCATGCCTATCATCTGGCTGATGGTCCATTAAAAAACACTGGTGTATGTATATATGTGTGTGTTTGGATATGCAAACATGCACATGTGTGTCATTCTTATTAAACACTAACCAGAAGACTATAATCTTCAAGACAATTAGGCTACATCTTTGATACCATCTATACTGAAGTTTCTTTAGCAAAGTTTCTTCAGCAAAGGTCCATTGCTGGCATTCTTGTTTGTTCTTACCTTCTTCTCCACATGTTTATATGCATGGGGTGGAGAGCAAGGTCAAGCCAACTTGCCTTGACCTTTTGCCACCATGCAACTGCTAGCCCTGCCCAGTACTTGGAATGCCAGGTTTGATAATTAATGCAATAGATATGTGACGATAGACTGCATGATTTCTACTCCTGTGTTAGAAAGAGCCTTTACAACAGAGTACTCATGCATGACTGGGGCTTTTAGGTGAGAGTAGAGAGGTTTCTCATGGGTACAGTTTGTTTTCAGTTTAGGTCTAATACCTGGAGGTTCAAAGCAGTGCCAGCCAGCACAATTCTCCTCCTCTGCCCTGACAGCGTAACCTATGAAACTAAAGGGGAGAACAGATGATTATTCAAAGAAGAAATATAAAAAGTCTGTCTTGAGAATTACAGCTTTAGCTGATAACTACATTGGAGATATATCTTAAAGGTACAAGGATTAATTCAAAAGTAGTTTGTTCACTATGTGATCCTGGTTGATTATTGCTGATAGCTCTGATTTCCCAGTTGGTTTGGTACATGTTCAGCTGATATTGGAGGTATTTTTTCCTGATTTATACTGAAAGGTGACCTTAAGCTCTTTAGCAACTATTTGCTCATTTTGACCTTCCTATAAAATACATTTTTCTTCTATATTCAGGTGAGGCATTTCTTGAAATCTTTCTGATATTAAATTACTGTTTCTATTCTCCCCTGTAGTGATAGTGGCCAGAAAAAGAAATATTAGATAAAGGACTTAAGTTTGGACCAACTTTAGAAAAAGAAAAACTAATAAACTCTTGCTGAGGCTTCAAAACATACTTTGGATGTCAAATGAAACAACTCAAAATGGTGCCACAACTCTACATGGATTGGTTCTTGATGTATTTTTAAGGGTTGTCAGATTTTATTGTGAGTCATATGCCAAGTACCTTTGGGAGTTTCAAAAATAACTTAAATAAATCAGATAGGAGAACATGACAGCAGTAACTTCTATGGGTTATGAAAACATTGTCATGCCTCCGTGCAGTAAGTGCATCAATCCTGAGATATGAAAACTCTTTATTTCTTCCCAACACCTGTGGATTCTTAGTAATAGGGCCCTCAGACATTTTAGCCCAAAATGGGCCCTGAAATCTGTGAAGGTGTGACAAGGTACATTTAATAACAGTTGAAAGGAATAGGTAAATGAACTAAAGAACCAGGGTGAGTCTGACCATCTGCCGAAGGTAGGAAGCTGCCCTACTTAGAAGATTTGAACTGTCTTGAAATGGTAGCAGGTGGTTAGTTAGTTAGTTAGATAGTTAGTTAGTTAGTTAGTTAGCTGTTATTGCCATTAGCTGGGGGAAATTTTATAAGCTTTTCTGTCTCCTGTGCCAAAGTGAATTTACTGGCTTTGACTGTATGCATCTTGATCTGTGTGTATGGTGGTGTTGATGGGAAAAGAAGTTGGGAATACAATTTGCTGTTCTGCCTCAGGTAGCAAAATGTCTTGGGCCAACCCTGTGAGGACTACAGTTAAAATTGCCTATGATATCATGGGGTTCATTCACCATTGATTTGAGATCTACACAGATCAGAGATCTGTAATCTTTCTCTAATCTGCCTGGACATGTGTCAAGAGAAATGCACGGTGATGATAGGGATTTTCAGTGGAAATTCCCTTAATAGTCCTGGTATCTTTCCAGCTGTTCCAGCATTTTTTAGTTGGTCATGTCTGATCAGTTTTTAGGGAGAGGGAATTTAAATAGGGTATATATTAAAACACAGAATGATATGGACAGTGATGATTCAGTCCATTGCACATAACGGCATGATGTTCCCATCTTCTGTGTGCCCACATGAGAATGGCTAATCCAAGTTATAGAGTATGTTCACATACATGCAAATTATCCACTTAGCTCCTAGATGTAAGGAATGAGTGGTTAGAACAGAGACAAGTAGTTTTAACATCAGTTGTATGTATTACTCTATTTTATTCCCATGACCATATATAGGAGATTTTTATTCTGTAGAAAGGTTGTACCAGAAAGAAGGGAAAATGAATGTCTCTCCAATTCAGAGGATGGTAGAACTCCTTTCTCTCCAATAAATATTGACTGTATTTCTGTCATATTTCTGATCCCATATTTGTGGAGTGTATCATCTCAGGGTATACACTTCTTCCTGTAAGTTGAAATTTTGACATGAGGAAGCATCAAACCCTGCAACCTACAACTCAAAACATAGGAGAAGGGTTACTGGCTGCTGCTTTTTAATCTAAGGATTACTCTCCTAAATTTTACTTCAGATTTAATCTGTATGTTTTTAACTTTTATATATGTGTTATATGAAATTCTCATGTATGCATGCACATCACACTCTATATCTTATAATTCAAGAGCATCTTTATGGGTATGCTCTTCATCACCACACCTTAAATCATATTTTCATCTCCTGTATGTGTGTGCTTGAATTACATGCCTGAATCATTCTTTAATGCAATAAATGTTGCTCCTAGATATGTCACATTGACTCAGGTTGACTTTAAATTGGATTAGTGGCTTAACTCCCTAGCTAGAATGTTTTTTCACTTAAATTGATGGTCAGTCTTTTTCATATAAATCTATATGCAAGTCCCCATTTCGCTATGCAATATTGCTAAGAGGTTTAAAAGACTAAGCTTGAAAATGTGTTTGCCCTTTGATTCAAAATTGACTTGTTAAAATCAATTTTTGTTATTAAAGCCATCTTTACAAATATTCTCCTCAAAAACAACAAGACAACTGTATGAACATTGTCTGGAATCTGTCTATATTCCACTGCTTGATGTCAGTGGTTTAAATATAATAATTGGAACTTGCCACCAAAGCTCTTGTGTTGTCTTTCCAATTTCACTATTTGTTTTCTTTAGACATTCCAAATGTCATCTGAAGTTAAAAACAAATGACTGGATGGACAAGGGAAATGCAATTTAAGCTACTTTTGTTAGATTGCTCTAGTTAGAGTGATGTATTCATTTTCTTTGCTTTCCATTTCTTTCCAGTTCTCTTAACTCTTTAATCCTTTCCTGTATTCCACAGCGCATCACACAGTCTCTAATGAGCAGGAATGAAATCAGGGTAGTTTCGCTAATGGGAAGTCGGAAAATGTATGTCAAGCTGCCTTCATGTCATTTCAGAAGGAATACTTTTTCAAAGAGACCATTTCTGAGTAAGTTTAATGAACAAAGAACAGAGGTCTAATAAGGTTTGCAGTCTTTTTGATAACAGCTCTGTTTACACAAGCCTGGATTGCTAACCTCAAAAGCATCTCCAACAAGCAAGCATATCTTTACATCACCATACTTACAAGAAGAAATGACATAATTAGGATTAGTGAGATAGTTGGCTTGGGTGGTAGTTGCTAGAGGTATGTGGAGTGATAGTAGCCCCTATGACTATTCTCAGATTAATGTGTCAAACTTTCAAATTGTACTCCCTGATCCATCATGAGAAATGAAATGCAGTCATACTTTGAAATCTTCACTTTTCTGGTGTTACATTCTCAACTGAAAATGTACATACAGCTGGAGATCGGTTAGATAGTCCCAGCTAAAGCAGACCCATTGAATCAATTGCTGAATAGTGAATCAACACGTATGTGCATTCAATTGATTCAATGGCTCTACTGTAATCAGAACTAAGAATATAATTTAAGCCCATGAAAGGGAAGTAATGTACAAAACATGATAGAGAAAAATGCCATATAAACTTCAGTATAATAGGCAAAGCTGCATATAAAATGTAGACATTAGGAGAAATGTAAATAAAACCATATTAATTTCTTACATTTTTAAAATGCCAGCTGATGTGAAAGCAGGATGAACCGAACATATGGTTGCAAAAAGTTATATAAAAAAATCTGAATGAGGTAGGAAACTTCTCTAGCTAATTACCCCCGCCTCCAATACAAGTGATGTATGCCCCAATTCAACACTAGCATGGCTGAATACACAGGAATTCAAAGCTGGACTTTTAAGAGTTAAGCATTGGAAGTACTGGGTGGAAAATTTGTTATTTTGGGGTTTTCTCATCATGATTTCCTTAATGAAGATGGAAAAATTTCATCTCGTGGGGGCAGTATGAATGATAGCTTTTTTAAATGTTGTTCCGGGAACATTTCTGGGGATTGTTCACATTATGAGATGAAGGGCACAGCTGTGAATGCATACCATTACACCATAATTCAGTGGTAAAACAGAGAATGGGGAAAGGGGGTATTGGATACCTCCCTGTACAAGTGTTTAAACAGTACAAACACTAAAATAACTAGGAGTTGTATTATCATACCAGACTGAAAAGATTCTAAACAAGCCTGGGAGCCACTGATCTATACTTCCTGAAAGAGATACTCCAGTTTTAGGTTACAGTGCTTTCTAGAAGTACATGGAGATGACAAGGACGGGAGGGCTGGGATCTTCTGCATGCAAAGTAATGTGCTTAAACCAGGACTGAAAATTCCAGAATTTGTTGGACTGCAACTCCCAGCATTCTTCACCATTGACTGTGCTGGACAAGGCTTTGGGGAATTGCATTTCAACAGCATCTAGATGGCCATACAGTCCTTTCCCTTCATGCTTAACCATCAACTTACATCACCACTTCCACATTCACTGTGCATATTCATTAAATTGAAATAAGGCATGAGATGCACTGTTAAAAGGTAGCACATTTGTTCCCATACGTTGCATCAGATGCACTATTATTTCAGAAGTGGCAAGAGCTCCTTTATCATGCAAGTCACAAGAGGACTTAACACACAGCAACAGAATCTACAGGTTCCAAATGCTGACAGAGGGAACTGCTGAATGATCGATGGCAGGATTTTCCAGCTTTGTCTGCTGGGTCTAGGGAAAGTATTTTCTTATTAAATGCTCAGAATTGCACTATCAAAGGCTTTCAGTCAAGAATGCCTACAAAGCACCCACAAAGGACAAAAAAGCAAATCTGGTGCTGAACGGTGACAATTTTGTAAGGCTTGCTGAAGGGCAGGTGAAGAAAAGCTTTCAGTTCCACTCAGTTTGAATTTGTGTGGTTTTGACAATGATGGGGTATTCTATTGCTTGGAAATATATTGTGTTATGGTCAGCATTACCATTAGGCAAAGTAAGACTGCCACTTCAGGTAGTAGATTTGGGATATGCCATGAAAGAGTAGCAAATAGTTAATTTATTATGAATTTGGCTGAGAGGACATGCATGTGCCACGTAACTACATTTCTTTAGTTATATCTCTGATGCTAGCTCCTAAAAACTCTTTGGAAGATGTGTGTATACCCCCAGCGTGACCATTTCTATGTTATCAGACAATGGGGACTGATACATCCAGACATTTTCTCATAGCTGGTCATGCTGCAATAGATATGATCATGAATTTCCAGAGGACTGTGGGAGGTCTGTGCAAATGATATTTTTTGTAGAGCATCCAGTTAAAGGTTAATATCTGGCTATGTTTCCACTCATAGTCTTGCTCTCTGACAACATGGCAATGTCTGTGCTGCTTAAACTGTATGGTTTTTTTGGGAAGGGGGAGGATTTTGGTCATTTCATTGTTGCTACTAGGGATGGGCCAACCAAATCCTCAAATCCTGGGTAAGGATTCAAGATTCTCAAATTCAAATCTCTGTCCCAAAATAAGCAAACTGAATCTTTCAAATCTGCCAACTAAATAAATTGTTGTAGACTGGGACACCTGAAAACCAGGGAGACTAGGATGCCTGAAAAGCTGGGAGACCAGACATACAAGGGAAGATAGTACATAAGTGAGTTTTTCCCTTGGAATAATAATGGCCTTTGCCAACAATTTTACAAATTACATATGGGCTTGTATTCTAAGATATTTAAATTGAACATTTCATATTTAAGTTCAGTACTTGACTGGAAGCTACAGGCTTGAGATTTCATGGATAGCTGAAAGATTCCTTTGCATAGCTCCCTTGCAAACTTCTTTCAGACACAATTCTGGGGTTTGAGGTTTTACAAAGTGTCACAGCCTTCTCTGCCAAAGTGTGCTGGTGCATCATCAAACTACAAACCCCAGGATGCCAGAAGAAGCTATGCAAAGAAAATCCGGTTTTGGCCTAGATTACCTCTCTACTGTAGTATGTGGCCCTGTTTACACAGGCAGGAAAATGTGGGATAATCCACATTTTCCTGCCTGTGTAGAAAGGTCCTTCATGGAATTTTCAATCTGGGGAGGTCCTGAGGCAAAACTATGCCAATTGGCCTGGCCAGATTTCTTCAGAGGGAGGTTTGCCTTTGCCTAGGCTTTTGCTAAGGTTGAGAGTGTGTGTCTTGCCCAAGATTATCCTTCTTTCCCTTGCTTTTTAAACTCTTTTTTTAAAAAAAAAAAAGGATTCAAAAGATTTGAGATTCATGAGATTCATGGATTCCCAGAACCTTCCAGGGATTCAGATCTGGATTTGGAAAATTCTGGATTCATCTCACCCCTAGTTGCTACAGAATTCTAACCTCCACGATGACCAAATAAGTGAGTTGTGATCGTGCAAGTCTGATTTGGGCCATTTTAATTCACCAAAAAGATGACAGCTGCTATTTTTAATGTCCTGAAAGGGGAGATTCTTTATGCATTTTCTGACTCAACTATCAAAATAATTTGGATGGGCTCGGGTACTGTGAACCCTGAATTTGTACTTCACACAACAATATGCGTTGGCTTGTCCCTGATGGTTCCAAATTTAAGGTATCGATCCCACAGGATTAAACTTCAGCTTTGAAGCAAATATTCATTGTCATCAGAGATAAATGGATCTATTTGTTTCTTTCCCACATCACTTTCATATGTTTCTTACCTCTAATTTCATTTCATTTCTGAAAACTTATTTCCTTCTTAAAGCTCCTCATATGTCTCTTATTTCTAATTCCATTTCATTTCTGAAAGCTTATTTCCTTCTTAAAAGTCTTCATCTGTCTTACCTCTAATTCGAATTCATTTCTGAGACTTATTACCTTCTTAAAATTCCTCTCAAAGTGTTTATTTAAATACATATTTAAATGTGTATTTTCCTCTCACAATATTATTTAAATGTATGTTTTCTCCTAGGATACATATTTCAGTGTGTACTTTCTTTCAAAATTCAGTGTTAAATGCGCATTTGGATACTTTGAGGCTGCCAAGAACTGTGAGTTAACATTTGGAGGAGTGTGAAATCTGCTGCTTAGTTAAGTACCAGTGCGCACATTAGTCTGATCATTTTGCATTGGAATTTGTGAAGATGTAACTCCCAAAGAATCTCCAAATAACACATACTGTTGTTCTGTAGTTTATCATTAGTACTGTTGATATTATTTTAAGCTGTTCTTCATCCCTTTATCTTATAATGCCAGGGTATTGTACAAAATATTGTATGACCCAAGTTGTGTCATACAATAAAAACAATAAAGTAACACCAACTACAATAAAGAGTTGCAAGTACATGAAACGAATTTATATTAATCAACTTAATGAACCAGTTTTAAGAAAATAGGTTTGAGTTGGTAATGGAAAAGATTCCAAAGTGAGTCTAGTAGAATAGCAACTGGAGAAGAAATATGGCAAGATAGCAAGAGACATGACTACCACAGTAGGACTGTGATATGCCCAGAAATGGAAAAGTATAGAAATTACAACAAAAGAGGACTGGCTGGTTAAGTTAGTGGACTTAGTGGAGATGGGCAAATTGACAACACTGATAAGAGAAAAAACTGTGCAGATTTTAATGGAAGATTGGGATTCATTTTAATATGTTTTTTTCTTGCAGAAAATGTATTTTAGTATTTAGTATTTATTTAATTCAAAAATTTAACAAGGGAGCAGATAAATCATCATCATCATCATCAACAACAACAACAACATTTTGATACAGTCACAAGCTTATCTGATAGCAATCAAAATTGAAATTCATAAACCAAATAATAAAGCAACAATTTATGGATGTGATTAAAAAGAACAGAAAATTATTCAAATTACAAGCACATCATGCATTATTTTAATCAGGTGACAGCTAGGTCTTCACATAATATGTCCTTCCACAAACTTGCATGTGTTACCCCAGAAGAGGGGCAAGGGAATTTGAGATTCTCCAGCAGTGCCAGCTTCTCCTTAGGAAGATGGGTAATTGTAGCTCAAAGAAGACCTGAGAGAGGGGCATAAACACAGGACCTTTTCACCTGTGTATACCAGTACTAACTGTAGGACACCAATTGAGAGTGAAAAGAATGCCTTTATTGGGAGAATTCACGCACTCATGCAAGCAATCTAGCAGGCTTATGAACCACACAAGCAGAGTGAAGGTAAAGGAGAGAAAAGTTGAATAGTAAGAGTTCTGGCGTGAAGTGGGTGATAATTACTGTTCCAGAAACAGAGGATCTAAACAAGATGGCTCAAACACAAGAGTTTGAGGGCACTCCAGGGCAAGAGAGTCAGAGAGTCAATGGACGGAGTGACACTTCTATGTATGTCCAAGGTGCCAGAGTTTACCATATTTGCCAGCATATAAGCCACATCCATGTGTAAGACAAACTCCATTTATATACTGGCAAATACTATTTGCTGGTGTATAAGGCACACCAGTGTATAAGATGAACTCCATTTTCAAACAGCATTTTTAGGGAAAAAATGTGAGTCTTATACACCTGCAAATACAGTAAATACCCTTTTTCTGTCCAGAAGGGGAATGTGTTAATTGTTGTCTGGCAGAGTAAAGAAAAGGGGTCCAGAATTGACTCATGGTCTTAACTTCAGGTGACAAAGAGCTGATGGGAGTAATGATAGCTTTTTAATGTCTGAGTAAGTGAGAGGACAATGAGGAGTTTTCATGGGAAGAGGTTACAGGTTGATGATAATTGGTTGCTCCATTGAGGCAGTTTCATTCATTACTATATGTAAAGTTTGAGTTGTTGAGGGGATTGTTGCAAGCCCATCAGTGCTGGGGCTCTCCAGCTAAACCTTTTGAACTTACAACTGGACATGCTGAGGTCATCTATCTTAGCATGAAGCTTTCAGCTAGAGTTGTTTTTTCAAAATGGTGCTTATTCATAAGTGTGAGATTTATATTTATTTTATGCCAATTAAACAATATCTCTTACCACTTACATTGTATCATAGACTGGGGGTGTACAGCATGGTAACACATGGTGTGATAGGGGTTTCGATTGTTGTGAATTATCACTGATGTATGCAGTGAGCCATTTCTCAATAAACTACACATGATCCATTTGCCCCTTGACTTTCTCAAATTTGTACAAGCTTCTCTATTATATGTCCCAAAATTTTCTCCACCAATTTTCTAATGTGAGGTTCCTTCTTTCCAATTCTTGGCAATTTCCATTCTGGCCACCTCTGTGTAAAAGCTGATTAGCCCCTTGTGCTCCAACTGTTTGTTTACAGCTAAGAATAAGGAGAGCAAAAAGAGCCTAGGACAGAATTTTATGTTTTGTTTAGTAATTTGGGATATTATACCAGTTCCCATAAATGAAAACGGATTCACTTCTGGGCATTCCAACAACTTATGCAAATAGGTCCCCTTACCGTCACAAGCTGTCTAGCACTTAGACAATGTTTTCTTTGTATCCTTGCTTTCTTGTATCCCCAGGAACAAGGTACCATTTGTGCAATATTTTTAGTATATGTTTTCTTTTATAAGAACAAATTTTGATTTAAAGGAAAGTAAAATCCATATTCTCATCCATTTGGATTCTGAAACCTCCCTTTGAAGTTCTGTTTCCCAACCAACCCTATGATTAAGATTTCTACCAAAAGTTTCCTTGTACCATCCATTTTTATAACTTTTCTGTTTTTCCTTTATTGTACTGGTCTATCATGACACACATATTTTCAAATAAGATTAATGAATGTGGGACCTCTCCTATACATGCCAGGTGGATTGAGAAGGAGGTAACTTGCTATAAAAGGAGCCAATTGGGTTCTAATTGTTGTGTCCATGGGGCACAGGCAGTAAATCGCAAGTGGCACAGCTCCTACTGACAAGGCAAGAATCAAAGAATATCCAAACAGAAAGGAAGCCTAGAGCAAACAAATCCAAAGGGGCAAATCCAACCTGTAGTCCAAACAGGCATAGTTCCAAGATGACCAGATCCAAGAGCACAGCATAGGGTTTCAGGGCCAAAGAGACAAGTTGCTGACAGTGGGAGGAAAGGCCAGCTGGATCCCTTTTTTTGTCTATGGATGCTGTTGCCACAGGTGTTCCTACATTAGGGCTCGCTTGCTACTTAAACAGGCCGAGTGACACAAGCCCTCCCTTTCCCGGTGTCTCTGCTGCAAGGTAGGTGTGTCAGCTTTTTCTTCCTCTATTTGTTCCCCTGGCTCAGGCCCTTGTTGTTGTTGTGTATTATCTCCCTCTGGACCATCTGCTGGGGACACTTCAGCCTCTGGGGAAGCCTCTGCTTTGGAGTCAGAATCCTCCTCATCTTCACTGTCATGGTCTCCAAGGCAGAGCATGACACTAATGGTGCCAGGCATGGGCATATGCCTAAACTGCTCCCTTTGTTTGCAAACAAGAGACAAATGTCAGCACCTTTATCCTCCCCCACTGCCATTTCCCTGTTGCTGCCTCTGCTAGTGGTGTCCAGCAGCAGGACTTCACGGACCCCTTGCAATGTTTCCGGGGCCCCATGGGGCCCCCAGGGGCCCTGGACCCCAGGTTAAGAATCACCACTCTGAACCTTAAATGAACTGTCCAAGGTGCTAAACCTGTTTTCAGGATAGAGTTCAGAATCTTGGATAGCTACCTTAGAGATCTATCTCAAGCCACTTGTCAGTCAGTGTACCAGGGGAGTGGTGCTTGGAGAAGGGCATCCCCTTAAGACACAGCATCCCCTTAAACACAACATACCCTTAAGACACAGACAGGCTAATATAAGAAATTCCTTCATGTATTTGAGTCCCATAGTTGCTATGTATCAGAAGGAGGAGGAAGAGACCTACATTTGGAAATGATGTCATTTTTCATTAAAACAAGAAACACTTACGAAAAATAGGTGTGTTTATTTTTCTGATTTTCCCAAAATAACTCGTTGGCTTAGGCAAAAAAATAATAATATAAAAAATAATGATAACCAAAATAAAGCAAAACCAGGGCAGCTAAATTTATGCACCTGTTCTAGAGGTGCAGCTCCGGGGATGGTGCCAAAAATGACAAATGGGTGAAGCTAAATATTTCATGGAACTGAATGAGGACAGAGACACGTCATCCAGACTCTTACCATATAAAAGAAAGTGTCCTTCCAACAAAAGAAACAAAACAAACCACTTTTTGAAATCAGGTGTCCCTTTTGGCCTTGCTCCTTCTACAACAGTGGTTCTCAACCTGTGGGTCGTGACCCCTTTGGGGGTCGAATGACCCTTTCACAGGGGTCGCATAAGACCATCGGAAAATACATATTTCTGATGGTCTTAGGCTCCATTCCCTCCTCAGTGGTGGTGCTCAAGCACGAGCCACGCACTCGTGACCTCCTGCCCCCTTTGGCGGGAGCATGTGCAGTTGCGCACACTCCCGCCAAAGGGGACAGGAGGACATGAGCGTGTGGCTCACACTTACGCACCACCACTCCTGGGCCTTTTCTGCACGTTACCTTATCGCAGACGTGGGGGGTGCCCTCTCTTCGCTGCTTCTTTGTCCTGCAGCTGGCTTCCTGGTCGAGCGACTGCCCCACTTCTTCCTCTGCAGTGCAGCCTGGGAGCTGTAGGCTGCACTGGAAGGGGAAAGGCAGAGCGGTTGGGTGCTCCCAGGCTGCACTGAAGAGGAAGGGGCGGGGCGGTCGTGCGACCTGTCTGGGGAGTCATTTCTGAATATTTTCAGAACCAGCTCCTGGATCGTTGTGAATTCTAAACTCACATCTCCTTTTTCATATGGGGAAGGAAGAATGTTCCTTGTTTGTACCAGAATCCTATCAGTGGCATTCAGAAATGTCAGTTGCACTATACATGGAGAGTCACCTTTTTGGACAATCCAGAATGAATGTGTCCAGGTGATTGTGGCAAGACCAGAACTCTGCCTGTGGAACTGTTGCTGATGGAATAATACGTCTAGAGCAGCCTGGGAGCTGTAGGCTGTGCTGGGGGAGGAAGGCGCGGGGCGTTTGTGCGACCAGGAAGCCAGCTGTGGGATGAAGGAGCAGTGAAGCGAGGGCACCCCCCACCTCTGCGATAAGGTAACATGCAGAAAAGGCCCAGGAGTGGTGGTGCGCAAGCGTGAGCCACACGCTCGCGTCCTCCTGCCCCCTGTTCAGAAGGGACTGAAATCGCTCCCCTTCTTCGCTACCGGGAGAACCTCCCATCTGATGGGCCAGCTTGGGGGGGGTGGCAGCACAGGGGGCAGGCCCCCTCCTCACCATGGCCCCTGCCCCACTCGCCATGGAGGGGGGCACTGCAGAAGGGCTGGGGGGCCACAAGGCGGCACTTTTCCAGGGCGGCAAGCTGCACCTGGAGCAAAGACAAAAGTGCTGGAATTCCTCCCCCGTCCCGGCCAGGGTCAACACTCTGGAAACTTTTCCCACACTGCCCCCCCCAGCGGAAACAAGAGCGAAGCAGAAGCAGAGCCCGGGGGGAGTTCTTGGAGTTTTTCCTGGGGGAGACGTGCGGCTCCTCTTTCCCTTCCTGCCCACCCACCCCCCGTTCCTGGCTGGCGAGGCGGCCTTTGCCAGGGGCAGGGAGACATTGTAAATAATAAATAAATAATTTTATGGTTGGGGGTCACCACAACGTGAGGAACTGTATTAAAGGGTTGTGGCATTAAGAAGGTTGAGAACCACTGTTCTACAAGAATGGCTGACCTCTAGTGGTTGGTCTTTTTACAGCATGAGCACTAAACTTAAACAGCCTTTGGGAAATGAACATAATTCTGGTATTTGTTTCTTTTCCTGCAGCTTGCTTTCTTACACTTCATTCTTGTGGGCAACAACAAGTTAATTAACTGTTTTTCTACTGACTTTGAAACAGTCATTGAAAATTGCTCTGTTTTTGAGGATTGTCTGCAGTCTGGGATTTTTTCCACGAAAAATCCACACATGGGGTTTTTGCACAGAAAAATGTTTTCTGCACAGAAAACTTGCCCTCTGAGGAGAAAAATAACATTTCTGTGCAGGAGATGTCCAGAAGTGTTATTTTATGTTTAGAAAGCAAGTTTTCTGTTCTGAGAAGCTTTTCTGCATACATGCCAGAAACACAAAAAGCACAGATTTTTTTTAAAATTTATTTTTTGAATAAAACATGGACTGCAAAGAGTCTCATCTTTCTCATGTTCTTTTCACCAGGGTTTCCTGATGCCCAAGAAATTCCTTTTCTAACCAAAAAAAAGAGGGGGGAGAGGGGGAAAGAGAGAGAGATTTTCAAACATTTATGAATATTATTCTCGTTACTATTCCCTTTAATTTACCAAACAAAAGAAAATGTGGAACAAAGCACATATGTGCTTGAGGCAGGAGTTTCCATATTTTTTTCTTTATCTTATTAGTTTATTTTCTGCACATACATAAAAAGTAGAAGCCTGATTTCTTTCCTGGGGCGTGATCAGAGAGAAAGGGCCTTTCTGCCCCACACTTTTATAGTGCTATTATTCCACTTTCAATATCCTGACGAATTTGTTGTTTATTGAGGCCCAAGAGCTCTCTGGCTGAGAATTCAAAATGCCCCTCCCTATACTGCAAACCCAAGGATTCCATAGGATGTTGAAAGTGGAATAAGAGCACTGTAACAGTGTAGTGTGGAAATGGTCAAAGTGAGCCATCACTCTTGCAAGAGATCTTCTGATCAATTTGGTTTAGGTAAGACAAAGGTTAGAATGAAAAAGAAGAACTACACCCAGGATTTGGCACATCTTGGTAAATGTTTGGGTTGCATCCGGAAAGAACACCAGCAGAAGACATGATGTGGGATGCTTCTCTTCTTCAGACTACTAGGCAACAGCTGGCAGAATGTTCCCTATAGTACTGAACTCATGCAAACACAGATCTTGAGATCAGTAGCTTGCAATACCTTACATAGCTTGCAATACTTTACACAGGATAATGCACATGCTATTTAACATTGTGCCAAAATCTGCCACCCACTTACCCCAAATTTTCTTTTCCTGTGAATGATGTGGAAGAAGCTACTTCCTCCTCCTCCCCCACTTTAGAATGCTTTAGAGTTAATTTAGAATTTGCATTGTTGTTGTTGTGGTTGTTGTTGTTTTCAGCCAAACATGTTGTTGCAACATAGCCAAATTGTCTGGACACCCTGTCATTCTGAAACCTTCCCAGCTGTCTGCATTTCCATGTCTGTAAATACCTCATGGGTAAAGTTATCTCATGATGTTTAATTTAAGGATTGAAAGCCAAATGGTTGTTGATGACTGCTGAGGAAAGGACAACATATGAGTCATAATCATATGTTTATGATTATGATATGGCATCACTAAGGGATCCTCCCTTATCTTTGGGGGAATGTAAAATCTTGCCAAGTTGGGATGTTTTCTAGATGCTTTGAACACATGGATACCAAGGAGCATCCTGAATATGAGAGTGACGTCCTTAAATGTTCATCCTTAAGTGTTC
Organism: Iguana delicatissima; assembly: GCA_948472985.1. Lineage (NCBI taxonomy): Eukaryota > Metazoa > Chordata > Lepidosauria > Squamata > Iguanidae > Iguana > Iguana delicatissima. Next base: position 59,273 of record CAOKZL010001925.1, on the reverse strand, counting down.
AAGAGAAGTCAGAATACGACAGGTGCCTCATTCGGTAGCAAACCTCTAGCTGTAAGCCATAGCAGGGAAGGAATAGTTTTTGTCCTTCCCCAACAAATCTATAAGGGGCAAAAAGATACTCCACTAATGCCATTTCCACACTAGACTGTTATAGCGCTATTTTTCCATTTTCAACATCCTATGGAATCCTGCAGTTTGGGGGGGGGCCTCAAGGCCCCTCTCTAAACTACAAAGCCCAGGATTCCACACGATACTGAAAATGGAATAATAGCGCTATAACAGGCTAGTGCAGAAATGACCTAACATTTCTCAGGGCTAAATCAGCGTATGCAAAGGAGGTAAGCAACACTTCACGCATCTTCCCAAGGACCCCATCCTCACTCCCAATCACGCAAAAGCAAACTGCTGGAGCCTCTCCTAACTTGTCTATTCTTCCTCATTAATTTTTTTTATCTTGACAACATTCTGACATCAGGACATGTGTCCTGATTTTCATCTGTGAAACACTGGAGAGCATGCAGAATCCAAAGAAGAAGTCCTTTCACTATGAAAGTGCTCTTAGGTGTCAACCACTGCTTCCATTAAATGTAGCCCCCCTCCCCGTACTAACTTGCCAATCTGATTATTTCAGAGTGGCCTGCCAATATCTTCTAGTTCCCCACATGGTTTAGGGCAGAGTAAGTAGGAAAAGAAAACTCTTTCCAATGTTTTACACATAACGCCCCATATTCATGGCAGCTCTGCCATCCTTTTGGTCCACCTGGCATAGTTTAGGCCCATAAGTGGCTTCTGCTTCAGTTTTTCATTTGGAAAGATTGCTGTCCTGGGCCTAGAACAAGATGGAGAAGAGGAAACATTGAGGCAAAAGGGGTATTTTCAGTATAAATAAATAAATAAGACACTAGGGATATGCAAGGAAGGGGCACATAAACCTATCTTTAAAAAAATCATCAGGTATATATGCAATCCCGCAATTTGGGTTGTTGATCAGCCCCATTTTATGGGCACATGGAGCAAAATTTGCTTGTTATAGACATACATGTCTATTTGACCCCAAGGGAAACTTAAGAAAAGGTAAGGTACTCCCTTTGCCCCCTACTCCATCAATTGCTATGAAAAATCAATTACTATAAAGACTGCATGTTTAGGAGCCAATGGTGTGTGTGTGTGTGTGTGTGTGTGTCTGTTTTCAAGTCACCTGTTAACTTACAATGACCCCATGAATTTCACTGGGTTTGCTTTGGCAAGGAATACTCAGAGATGGTTTTGCCACTTCCTTCCTCTGAAATATAGCCTACAAGCAAAATGTGAGAACTTGTTTTCTAACATCAAGTAATTTTTCAAAGATGGAACAAGAGCAAGAGGTACAAATCTGGGCAGAAAGAGCAATTTTGTATGCAACCTGAGAAGTGACAAATTTACCTCAAATGATTGCTAACAAAGGGATTTCTATTTCCGACGAGTGCCATCTCTCTAAATTAATACAAGAAACTGCCACACTTTGCATCTTTGCAGCCTTTTTTAAAAAAGCTTAAAATAGCAACAATTTTCTTTGAAGATACAGAAATAGCAGTCCTTCGGGGTCATCATGACAGAGGAGAGTATGACTGCCATGTTAAGGTTAAAGAATGTATTAGGATGCTGCTAATTCATCAAGGAATCTTAAGCTTTATATTAAAAGAAAGATGAAAGCTCAAAAGAATCTCTGACACTTTTGGAAACCAGCTGCCATAATTTTTTCAGAGAAAGATGACAGCCTTTGCACCCTATCCTAAGAGGAAAAAAGCCATTAGGTGGCAAAAATAAGTCCTGAAAAAATAGGCAGTTTCTAGGCCTTCAGTTCCTCATTTAGAATGTATTCTCAAGCCTTTTTTTTAAAAAAACAAAAAAACAAATGCATCTAACAGTGACCCTTGGGCCATTTCTTCCCAGAACTGCTGGATTCTCCAAGTCCTTTAATGTCTTCCAGAAATTGCTGAAGTTTTCTAATCTGTCCCAAACCATTTTTAACCAGCGATAATGATGACACTGATTCAGAGTGTTTGACAGACTGTACTTGTGAAGATAAAAAACAGTTATATGAAGTTAGCACTGGAGAGCCAAGTTTGGATGAGATGTATTTCATTTCCCTTTGGCCTAATAAGAAACTGAAATGAAGTATTAGCCCTAAAGTCCTTTCTTCTTTTGGGGGTGTTTTGGAATTTAGAGTGGAATTTAGCTTTATTGATGACACCATGTTGAGATCATTCAAAATATGATTTCCAGTGGCCATTTTGATAAAGGATGATATATTTAATATTTTCTTGTACCAAAGAATGAAATATAAACAGTGTGGATGAGGACTGACATTTATGTGCTGCCCACCAGCACACAGATAAAAGGAGAGAGCAAATTTGTTCCCATAACATTTCCATTCTCCAAATTGTCTCTCCATAATTATGTATTTATGCGTACTATGGAGGCCATTGATAAAGATTTTTTTTTCTCACTGTCTCATAAAAATGGAAGTGTGAGTCATCCAATGAAGCTGAATGGTGTGAGATTCAGAAACAACAAAATGAAGCACTCGTTCATACAATGAATTCATACAATAAATGAGAACTATGGAATTCTCCAGCCCAAAGAAGGTGATGACGGCCACTGACTTAGCCTTAAGAGGGGTTTAGACACATTCACTGAGGATAATGGCTAGTAGTCATGATGCTTCTGAATCAGGGCTTGGAAGTAACTTGTTACAAAAAGTTTGTGAGAACTACTTATAACCACTCCTTTTCCCTATGACTAATGATACCTTACAATGATGACTTACAAAAGCATAGCTTCTGTCTTTTGCAATGTAATTATAACTTTTAAAGGTTATTTTAGAGTTACTAGGGTGTGATTTCAGTGAATGGTGCAGGGATAATATCACATGCTGCAACTGTGAACTTATGTTGCATCTCCTGTTACTTGGTGTAGATTTTCAAAAAGGAACCATTTTATTTAATTTGCAGGAATTGGAATGAATATTTCTGAAAATTGTTATAGAAGCAATTAACTTCTTTTGAGGACTTTTCTTTTTCTAAAAGTAACTTTTCAAGCACTGCTCTGAATGCCATCCTATCTCTGAAAACCAATCACTGCAGGACAACAAGAGATGAGAACAGTTATGTCATGTCCTGCAGATATGCTTCAATGATCCTTTGTTGGTTGTTTACCTGCTGTAGGCAACAGGCAACAGGACTAAATAAGCTCTCAGTCTCACTGAACAGGCCTCTTAATGAGCAGGATCATGTTGGTGACATATGCTGATGTGACCCTCAGTTATAGTGGTTGATGGACTTTGAAGGCCATTGTGCAAGGTAGCATCCTGTACCTCCTTGCACAATGTCATACATTCCAGTGTGCAAGAACAGCCATGGAATTTCCAGACACAATTCTATTCTTCTATCTGCTAGTTGGAAAAAAGGAAATGCATCTAGGTCCATAGTGGGTTCTCACATACAGTCAACCCTCTACATTTGTGTGTTTCACTTTCATGGATTTATTTGCGAATTTCTCAAGCCTTTACCCTCCCGTCTCAGGTTCTTCTTTTTCTGGAGAACCTTCCATCTTCATGGCTCCAACCAGGCCCCACAAACCTTTAAAAACCTACCTCTGGTCCAATTTTCTCTTCCACTAGCCACTGCTTGGCCAGCTATGGACACCTCACACCCTGATTTCTCAGCACAATGAATCCTCTCTTGATGCCCCTCGACACCAAAGGAAGGAAGGAAGGATGTGAGTGTGAGAGACAGGAAGTATACCATGCCGAACACCCCCTTTCTCTCTCCTTTCCCTGACCTGGTTTGAGCCCTGGGTGTCCATTCTCCCTACCACGCCTTGGCCTGTTTCCCACAGACACACACACACACATACCTTGATCTTTGCAATTTATCCACTTTTGTGGGGGTCCTGTGCCCCTAACCCTAGCAAATGTAGAGGGCTGACTGTATATCCATTAGAGACAATATAGCCTTACACCGGGGGTAAAGGCTTACCCTTTTCTCTGGGTGCTCAAGGGCATCCAGTATGCACCTACTTACAGCCTGACAACCTGACCAGTGCCTGAGGGCTTCTTGGTTGTTCTTCTACACCAGAGAGGATGTGAAGGCAAGGACTCCCCCCGCCCCCCAGAATAAAAGATAAATATCAGCATTTAAGGATACATGCTTTGGCAGTGTGCTTGTTGGAGTTAGGCCCTTATGTTCTTAACTTGCAATTGTCTGCCTTGACTCTGGCCACTGAGTCAACAGATGACAGACAGGTCTTTTACTAAAACTTGTGAATATTTAATAAAACATTTAATCTCTCACTGGTGCTTTGGAGGCAACCAGAAGATCTAGCCTTTCTTCTGTATTCAGACAGGAATGGCAGCCCCCTTTCCCAATGTCTTCCAAAATGCCTCGCCATTTTATGCGCAGCTCTGGCCTTCCCTAGGAATACCACCATTGTGTAAACAGGGTAAAACCTTTCATTTATTAATTAAATCCCCTTTAAAGAAGTAACATGGTTCTGGTTGGTTATAACCACTGAGAATCATCCAGTTGAGACCAGCTTTATAAGAAAATATAGTATAATCTTTATTAAAACAGCAAACAGAATAATGTATTGGTTTTGTATGTTTATCTAAGTTCAAACAGATCTTCAGAGTGTGTTTGAAGAGTTTCTTGCATTTTTACAACAGCATAAAGGCAAAGGCCACACACACACATACACACACATAATACACATAACCTTCTGGCTTCCCTCTTTGCCAAAAGCTATGTTCCCAAATCTAGGCCATACTTTCTGACCAGATCTAAGAGTGGGTTGGTTTCTCTTCTGCCCCTTCTCTAGGCTTTTCCTGAGAAAACACCCCTCTCATTCAACCCCCCCCCCATGATTGAATGAGTACTCCTCTGGCTGCAGGATTCACCCTTTACCCTTGATTCCTGAAAGTCTAAGTCCTGAGCCAAACCAGTGTGGCTGCTATAAATACATTTCTACTCAGGACTCCACCCCTCCATCCCACTAAAGGGGCTGAGTTTTCCTCTGGAATGGCCATTCTGGTTGCCTGGCAACCTGTTGCTGGGCCGCTTTTTACCACTCAGGACACACTCCTCCATACTCCATCACAGGTGCAGACCATTATACATACAGAATAGCTGCAACTAAATTAGAGAACCAGTGTGATATAGTGGTTAGAGCAATGGACTATGCCTAGAGAAGCATTCATTCAAATCTCATCTTGGCCATGAAGCTCCCTGGATGACCTCAGTCCAGTTACCCTGACATTCTAACCTACTTCTCAGCTGTGTTGTGAGGACATAAAAGGGAAAGAAGACTATGTGTGATGCATGAGCTGTTTGGCGGAAAGACAAGATGTAAATGTAATGAATAAATAAATCAGCCACATCAGTTTTCCTGAGATTCTTGGAGGAAGGATAGAAATAAGAGAAGCTGTTGTGCACTCCTTGTACTTTTAAAGGGCATGTTCAGAGTGACATTAAGAATTAAGACTTGTCATAATAACTGAAGTGAATTTTCCCTGTGCTATGTTCAGTTCAATCAGGAGGCCAAGTTAGTGCATCAAGAATCTCACTTTATTAAAAGAAATGCATTTCTGTCCCAAATTATGACTGCTAGCCTTCAGTGCAGAACAAGAGCCCTAAACTAGTGACTTGCACACTCTAATATAGTTTCCAGAAAGTTTGTGAAACCCCTTATACCTTGTGTATGTAATCTTGTATATTTAGCAGGTGTTTATAGTTTTCTTCTGAGCAAGCAACTTAATCAGGAAGTCTTTATACTCTTCTGTTCCAAACAACAGCAAGATATATTAGACGTAATCTTTGCTTCCTAATTTAGGTTTCTGGATGATTTCCCTATTCGCCATGACAGATTACTGTTGAAGTAAAAAGCCAAAGTGAAACCATGCTAGATTTCCCTTCACAACATAAGAAGAGCCTGTTGGATCAGACCAAAGTCCTATCTATCCCAGCATTCAGTTCACACAGTTGCCTATGGGAAACTCACAAGCAAATAACTGAACATATCTTGTCTTCTATAGCAGTACAGTGTAAAGTGGTGGTTCCTGGACTGAATCTGGTCCCCAAGCCATTGGCTCCTGATAAGTTGACAGGAAGTAAAGAAACAATTGTAGCTGATCCCTGGCACATAGGAAATAAAATGCTAGTCCCTGGGACACGGGAAATTAAAATAGTTGCCAGTCCCCTGTGTCAGATAGACTGAGAAGCACTGTTCTGTAGCCTTATGTATCCTGAATTTTATAACATGTTTTGGAGTGTCCAAGTTGGTGGCCATCAGAGAACAACAGAGAGAACTGCATATCTTCCAGCTGCTCCAATTTGGATTGCACAGTTATAAATGATCCTCTATCAACCGACTTTTTCAGCTGCTTTTGTACAGTCCAAGTTTCTCTAGTTTCTCTTTCCTCCTCCCAGTTTTCTCCTTTGTCCTCTGCTTACTTCAGTTGGTGCAAGCTGAGTTCAAAAGTGCAAAAATAGTTTGCACTCAATTAATTCAGCAGGAGGGAAAAGAGAAGATGGAATCTTGTACTTCCCAGTAGGCTCAGGCAAAAGTGAATTGCTGCAGCCTCTCCTAGACAGAGTGTTCTTCATCATTAATAACATTTGCCATCTTGACACCGGGACATGTGCTGCTTGGCCATGCTTGTACCAGTCTTCATCTGTGAGATGTTGCAGGGTATAGAATTTGAGCTTGTATCTTCAGTATGGAATGCTAGACTTTCAGATTAAGGATTCTCTGGCTATCTCAGAGTCTCAGAATTACTGTTATTGTTGTTAATACTGCTGAAGCAGTGCTCAAACAGCTTCTGGACATTCTCCACTCTGTATTCAGATAGATAATTTGGAGCAGGGGAGCTATTTCACCAAATTTCTTTGCAAGGAAATGAAATTCTCCAAACATTATTCAGAGGTTGGTTCATTTTTATTAGTGTCAGTGGGAAACTGAGGATATTCTGTCAAGCAGTATTCTTTTTCTTAGAGAGGTAAGCAAATTAAAAATCTGGAAATGTTCTTAGAAGATGCTCTTCAGGGAAATATTGTTCCACAGGAAGCTGTTATCATTGCAAGATGCTGATTTAAAAAAAAAGAAGAAGAAATTAATCTACATTTGTAGGGTATGAATGCAAGAACAGATTTCTCTTATAAACGAATTACAAAAAACTGTCTTGCTGTCCAAACTGATATAAATAAGAAAGCCAAAATGTGTCTAAGGTGACCAGCCTGGCCCTTCTACTCTTTTTTAAAGACTCTAAGTGATGGGCTCTGTTTTAGAAATTAGGATAGTTGACAGTAAGGTATTATACTGCACAGATAAAATACATTATATACCCTGCACAAATACTTTATGGTTCCCTTATTCGAAGGGTGAGCATGTTCCAGACCATGGAGAGAGACACTATGTAGTTGAGGGCTCCTCTGAAGTTCTGGAAGGCCATATAGTGACTTGAAGTGATAATGTTGTCATGTCCCATCATCATTATGGTCCAATAAGAGGGTTTTCTTTCACTCACAGATTTTTCTCTATCAAAAAACATCTTTTTTCAGCTAAAACATTTGGGTCGTGTACCAGAGCTTTTGAAGGTTGGTTAAGGTTTCCAATGCCATACTGAACCCCCATTCCGCAGAGCATCATGTAGCCTGTCATCAACCACTTGATTCCTACCCCTACTTTATTCTATTGTGATGGTTAGGTCAATGAAGTTCATTTCCAGATTAGGCTTTCAAAGACATTCTCACATTGAGGATTTCCATGTACCAACTTCTTGCTCTTGCTTGTTTCAGTAAGTTAAATTTAACCTTACAGATTTCCATCTCTAAAGTTTGCCCAAGTTATTAATCATTCATTCTGTTTGTGTGTTCTGTGCTGGATAAACATACCAAGTTCCAAGGAAATAGAGAACCTGGGACAACTTTAGGAAAAGTTTACTGGAAGGTATAAAAATAGAAGAGAGTATCCAATTAAGTCCTCCTACTAGCAAGATGGAGTAGGAAGAAAGTATTTGACTATCTGCACTTGATTTAAGTTTTTATTTATCTTATTTCTAGTTCCATTCACAGAAAAGCTGTAGATCCCATTATTCAGAGGAAAGTAGGACAGAAATCCAATAAATAAAGAATTAATTTCTTCACCCACCTACTGTATGTATGTTCACCCATTGTCTTGAACATACCAGGCAGTTGATGTGATGCCCCCATCTGCTTCTCTAGTACAGATCAAGTGTAGTTTCATTTTGTTCTTGTTAAATGCTATTCTGACTTGTAAATAGATGAAAGATTGGCTAGAACAGAGTAAGAGATTACAGCAGTGCAGAAAGTAGAAGAGAAACTTCAGCACAGTTTAGCAGGAAGTGAACCCTCCTATGAGAACTAGCACATGAGAAATGGGGAGAGGAATCTATCAGTTTTACTTTCTTCCATATTCATTGTTTAATAAAGAAAATCTTCTGCATTTAGGAAGAAATCCACAAATTCAAAAGGTTGTTATCAGAGGAAGAAAGCAGCTAAATAAATCTTATTCCCATACCTAGTTAGATACATATCCTTGTCCCTTTGTGAAACATTGGAGAAGAGAGGGAAGCTTTAATATTTCTGGAATCTAGTTTTTCTTTACTAAAGAATTGGGAGACCTCTATTCTGGGAAATGCTACTGGAATCTAATTGCACATCTATTGGAAGAAAGAGGCAGGACTCAAACACAGGGGCAGCTAGGGCCTTAATTTATTGACAATGCATTTACAAAAATATAAAATGGGCCCAAATAATGTAGGTTTAAGATAATTAGACCATCCTTGCAGGCCATGCTATGAGCCAGCTACTCATGGTCCAGTGGCAAGCTGCCTACATTATTTGACATCAGTCAGCCATCCCATGCAAAGAAGACTGTTCCAAGCCAAGTACCTCCATGAGCTCCCATCTTAGGTCAATTCCCAAAGTTGCTTCCATTCCCATTTCTGGGCGTATCATCATCATCATCATCATCATCATCATCATCATCCATTCATTCCTTTATATAGCATCATTACTGTATATAGCGCTTTACAAGTGAAAAAACAAGAAAATAGTTCCCTGCCCTCGGGTTTACAATCTCATTAAAACATGACACAAAAGGAAAAGAGGATGGCAGTGTGGGAAGTGATTAAATTCAGCCGGTACTGCCTCTTCTGTCTCTCCATGGACAGGGCAGTGCCAACCTCTTCTTGCCTCTTGTCAAGGCTACAGCAGTGGTAGCTGGGACAAAAGGAGGGCCTTTCATCTTCTTTGAGACCTAGACATGATGGAGCTGTGTCTGCTTCCTCTTTTTTCCCTCCAAGATCAAGCAGTGGCAGTCAAGATGGAGGTAGCACCCTTCATCTGCTTCTGGGACTAGGCATGATGGAGTTGTATCTGCCTCTTCTCCTCTCCCACCACAGAGAAGGCAGTGGCAGTTGGGATGGAAGGAAGAGCCTTTCAATTGCTTTCAGTATCTTTCAATTATTTTGATTTGGCAAAACAGCCCTCATTAATCTTCTGTTACCTCACTTTTTGATCTGCTTTTAAAATTTCCCACTTTCCTTTTTCTCCTCCCACTTTCCTCTTTTCTTTTCAGTATACTTCAGTTGCTGAAAACTGCACTGAAAGTGTAAAAGTAGTTTGTGTTTCATTGACTCAGCTGGGAGGAAAGGAAAGGAGGGGAGGATCTTGCCCTTCTTAGCAGGCTCACGCAAAAGCAAACTGCTGGAGCCTCTCCTAACTTGTCTATTCTTCCTCATTAATTTTTTTTATCTTGACAACATTCTGACATCAGGACATGTGTCCTGATTTTCATCTGTGAAACACTGGAGAGCATGCAGAATCCAAAGAAGAAGTCCTTTCACTATGAAAGTGCTCTTAGGTGTCAACCACTGCTTCCATTAAATGTAGCCCCCCCTCCCCGTACTAACTTGCCAATCTGATTATTTCAGAGTGGCTTGCCAATATCTTCTAGTTCCCCACATGGTTTAGGGCAGAGTAAGTAGGAAAAGAAAACTTCTATCTAAAAAGGAAAAATTCCTTACTCTGTAACGACCAAACACAGTTTGTGCCAACCATTACAGAAGGAAAGTAGGCCAAGTCAGAGTGCACTCAGATGCCAGTGTTCCCTGCCACCACACCCCACATGACATCCTGTCTTGGCTCAAATGGAAGCCACACTCTGCATCCAACCACTAAATTATGCAGCAAAATGGCAAAACCCCTTTCATTTACAGTCAGCTAGGCCAATGATAAGGGATCATGGCAAGGTGTTAGACTAGATGGCTGTTGTGATTCCTTCCAGCTCTATGATTCTGTGACTATATGATCCATACCTGGAGGACCAGATACTACAACCCTGCTTTTATTTCACTTGAAAGATCTATCTGCTGGGACCTGGTAGAACAGTTTTAGGCTTTAAGTGTTCTGAGCCCTGGAATTTGTTTTGTGGACTAGAAAAGAATTGGAGTTCATAGTCCTTTCAATCAATCAACCAATCAACCAACCAATCAACCAGTCAATATGGTAAACCCGCTTCTAATTACCCTATATCCTTAGCTTCTTCTCTTTTTGCATTTTAACACCATAGGTGAAGAGAGAACTCCTTTTGTTGCTGACATCATGTCAAAACTCTTGGGAAATAGAGAACTTTGCTATCAAGAAAGAACATAGGCATGTAAAGATTGTTACCTGCCTTTTGACCACCCCTGTGTTGGTCAGTATGTAAACTCCATCTCAATTTTACCAATGTTTGGATTTTATTAAAGAGGAGCAAAGTGCAATTCTTCCTATGTTTACTTGAAAGCAAATCTCAGTATGTTAAGTGGTAAATACGTTTAGAGCTTATTATATTTTTATGACCATCTTAGACAGGGCACCATCTGGATTTGTTTCCTCAGAAATTGTATTTCCTTCTCTGATCTTATTGCAATCTATGGGAGTCTTTTAAGAAAGGCAAATTAGTTCTGCATTAACTTCTGTCTATTTTTATAGTTGTGGGTTGGATTCTAAATATTCTGAGAATGCTTTCAGTATATTTAGGAACATATGTTTAAAAGTCAGATAGGTGCAACTGGAAAATGTGTCTATCACCAATGGGATCTGTGCATCTGCTGATGTTTCTGCTTGGTGACTAGTGCTGGGTTTGTAGGTAGCAAGGAGACTTGACTGTTTTTTAATAAAAGAAGAAAGAGAAAGAAAGAAAGAAAGAAAGAAAGAAAGAAAGAAAGAAAGAAAGAAAGAAAGAAAGAAGAAAGCCATCACTAGACAGTGCAGGATGATGTTGGGAAGAAGAAAACCTGTCCTATTGTTGCTAAAAGAAGATTTTAGAAAAATAAAGTGATTATAGAGCCCTCCAGAAGAACACCTATTTACTTGAACAGAGTAATTTTAGTTTAACATTCCCTGTTAAATGACATAATTATGTATGACTATATGATTGATATGGAACTTGGAAAAAGAAGAAACTACTGGATAAACTAAACAGGGAGGTGCAGGAAAGAGTTTTACATTCAACAGTCCCCCCAAGATGCTTACTTTTTCAACTTTAGTAATGCATAGCTAGTCAGATGAAAGCTATTGTTGGATTTATATATATCTAGTCATATTAAAATGAGAGTACAACAGCAAAATTATTACACCAGGGGTATAGCTACCATGTGGGTGGGGAAATGAGGATATTATCCCATCCCCAAATAAGAATTCTATCCCACAATTTCCTTTAATCCTTAGATGCCTAGCATTGCAATCACTTAAAACTTCAGTTGAACATTCAGAAATAGAGTTTAGGCATCCAAAGAAAACAAGAATGTTGAGTGACCAAGGGAATATGAACACAACAAGTATAAGAGTTGTACAGAAGTACAAATGTGAATGATTTTCATTGTTTCACCCGAGAATTCAAGAAATTTGGGGACTGAAAAAAAATCATGAAAGGGGCAGAATTCCTATTTGAGAGGCAATATCCTTATTTTTTTATGTGCACACACACTATAACTACATCCCTTGAACCAGAGAAATCCTGCCTTCATGCCATGAACTTTATGTCGGAAGCAAAGAGGCATCAACGCTTGTATAGATTAGTGAAAGGGTGCCCTGGAGAACATGCCTGCCCTTTTGTTTAACTTCCCTGTTTGTTTCTTTGATCTATGCTCCTTCCTGCCTGCAGAAGTCACTTTCCCTTCTTCCAAAACTTAGTTAGTCCTTTGTCTGGGAAGGGAGCATCCATGAGGCTTCTGCCTCAGGATGGCTTACACACACTAGGTTAGCTAGACTTCTAGGAAAAGGAAAGGCATCCTTGGGCATGGAGGAGAAAGGGGATTGAAGGATGGAAAAACAGCTCTTGGGGCTTCATGCAGTCCCATTGCCCATCCCTGGTCTATATATTGAGGTAAAGTTCTCTGCAAAAAGTCCTGCAGGTGCCTGCCTGCCTGCCTCCTTCTCACTCTCCCTCCTTTCCTTTTGTGTTAGATGCATTTAAAAGAACAGGTCTAAAATCCAGATGTGGCACTCATTCAGTAAAGTTTGGGGCTATACCTTTCCATTTGCTCACTTTGAGACTCTTTTTTTCAAAGTGCACAGAGTAAAATTGCCTAGAAGGACAATTTCATGGGAACTGAATCACCGAATCAAAGAGCTGGAAGGGACTGTAAGGGCCCTGCCATGCAGGAATAACCAGCTAAAGCATTCCTGAGAGGTGGTCATCCAACTTCTGCTTAAAACCTCCAAAGAATGAGGCAGTCTATTTTATTCTTGAGCAGCTGTTACAGTCAAGAAGTTTTTCCTAATGTTTAGGTGGAATATATTTTTTTTCTTGCAATTTGAATCCATTGGTTCATGTTTTAGTTTCCAGAACAGCAAAGACTAGATGATCTATCTTGTGTGTGTTCATTGGAATGGTTGGAGAGAGCCCTCCACGCATATAGCTATACATGCAGAGTCTCTAATGAATGCACAGAGGTCAGCGCCTACTGCTGCAATACTGACCTCTACCCATTCACTTGGAACATTCATCCTACAGTGTATTGAACAGAATATTAAACAGCATAAAGAACCTCCTTACAGGTTGAAATTATTGCTGTTTTTCATATGGACAATATTGTGTATTCTAGGAAGCCATCTGGGGAATCTCCACTGCAGCCGGGCATTTCTACAAAGGAAGCACCAGTGACCTCTGTCTTGCAAAAGCAATTCCACTTCCAGAAATTCATGCTAAATGAGCATCACTGAAGACTCACAGAGGCATGATGATGACACTGTTCCATGAGAAGGACAGTAAATATGTGACAACAGGAAAAATTGGGTCTATGTGATTAGAAGAGAGAGCTTTCAAAGAAATAGAGCTAGTTTGCTGCTGCTGTTGTTGTTGTTGTTGTTATTATTGCTGTGTGCTTTCAAGTCACTTATGACTTATGACAATCCTAAGGCAAAACTATCATGGTGTTTTCTGGGGCTGAGAGTATGTGATGCACTCAACATCACCCAGTTGGCTTCCATGGCCTAGCAAGGAATCAAACCCTGGGCTCCAGGGTCATAATGCAATGCTCAAACCATTAATCCAATGCTCAAACACTAAGCTCACAAGTTTACCAGGTCTCAAATACTCTAAACTTTAGGAGTCAAGGACTAGGACTTGGTGATGTCAGAAGATAGGGCTTAGTGATGTCATGAGGCCATGCCATATCATATGACTACAAACAAACCTGGCATGTGGGTTGGGCAAGGGAGTGTGGCAAGGTACAAAAGGGTAGAGGCCAATAGGAGAATTAAAATTTGTTGGCTTAGAAGAAGTCAGTTGACAAAGGCGCTTTCTGCACAAGGCTGGTGAATCCATTTGTGCCGTTTCTTACCAGATTTTCTGGGCTCGAAACAAGGCGGACTTTCTCTCATTTCCTTCTGCACAGCTACTGCATATGTTCCATTCTGATTTGGAGGAATGTGAGTTCATGAATCCACACTGCCTCTGCCGTGGCCACTCCCACTACTCCCTTCACCCCGCCCTGTCGGCTGTGATTGGCCCTTTTTTTTTTTTTGCATGGTTTAGTATGTCATTGCATACGTGCGTACATGTGTTCATGCAAAAGTCCATACTACCCCCTGGCTCCTCCCATGAGCCCTCCTTTGCCCACCAATTCACACTGGCGAGAATGTACACGTCTGCACCACTGTGAAAGTACGAATTGGATTGATCTGGAAAACTGGAAAATCGATTTCTTCCGGTTTTCAAATAGCGCACTTTACCACCACATGGGGGCGCATTTAGTCAGAATTACACGCGGAACGAAGGTAAATAAACCAAACCTAGTCCACTCCAACATGCAGAAGACCTCCATGGCAAGACGCATTGGCCCGCCTTAGAAACCGCGAGCGGAAAGGGCCAAAATGTTGGGGGGGGGGCAATGTAAAGAATATTCAAAAATAATTTCTTGTTGAGAAGAACTGTTTCAACATCTTGCTACAAATGTCAGATACTGCCATACATGCATATCAGTTCCCTGCAACATTTATCTCATTTTGGGAAACACAGAGAAAGGGAGTGGGCAGACACAGAGAGATTGGTTTTGTTCAGACAGAGGCCGGCATCTTGTTGTTTCGTCCCAGCTCGAATAGTGTCATAATTCACTTTGAGAGAGAAGCCACATGGCTAATTAGCAACCCAGAGGTCAGGAAGCTGAGGAATCAATCTATACCTGAAAAAGACAAGAAGACACAACAGGGATGCGGATGAGTAGTCAAAATCCAATTTCACATTTTTGAGAAAAAAGAGGCAGATTTTACAGGCTGGTCTGTGTGTCTTTCACACAAGAATGAGTGACAGATGCTGCTTCCAGTGCCTGAAGAGTGTTTGCCTTATCTAGAGTGGTTACGTGGTCTTTGAGAAGAGCTGGGACCGCTCCAACTCAGCTGCAGGTGTTCTGAGTCCTTCCCAAAACGCTCATGAGCTGCTGATATCTCACAGGGAGACATGACAAATAGAGGCACTGCGTCAATTGTTGAATAATGAGTCAACACACTGGTAAATTGAATTGATTGAATGGTTCTATTCTAGGCAGGGCTAACAATAGGATTTAGGCCAGTATTTTTGAATAAAACATTACAAAAACTTTTCTACAAAAAAAAGAATGTCTGCCAATGACTTACGCATGCACAGGCTCCGCCATGAGAGCTGTTGGACATTTTTGTATGATGTGCAGCAATTATATTCAATTCAAGGTTTCAGAAGCGGAGTTGCACATGCACTGCCATTACATGTAACTGCACATTGTGTATGTTACACATCAGTGGGGACTGTGCATGGTCTATGCATATTTTCTTGTGCATTTGGTTCACATTCAGTTGCACAGTGTCACAATGCATTAGGTGCACAACTGCAGCATATATTCAGTAACATCAAGCTATGCTCCATGTTTTTAGCAAAGGAACCTGGTCAATCTTTTTGTGATTTTTTTTCACACAAAATCCCATTATATGGAGAAAAAAACTTTGAAAAAAGTGAGTAATGAATGGTAATGATACCCGAAAAGGATAAATCCTTTGACTTTTTTTTTTCTTCATTTTTCTGATTGAAATCAAGGTAGAGATTTGTATCCCTAAAAAGTATTGGAGGATAGAAAGATGTTGGAGAAAACTGAAAATCGGCTATGAAATAATAGATTAAAAGCACTTCTCCAGTTTGTGTTCATCTGTCAATAAACTGAGTAACAGTATGGCCAGGTAAGTTTATGACTCCTGTACACTAGTACCAGTCAAATTTTATACATGTCTGCTCAGAAGTAAATGTCAGATTTGATTAGGATTTATTCCTAGGTAAACTTGTGCAGGACTGCAGCCTTATTCTATCTATATGTGTGATGTGAAAAAGGTGCCACAGGTTTTTATGTATAGGGTCAGAAAATCCCATGATAGGTTTACCTTTGAGTTGCCATAGGTTGGAAATGATTTGAAGGCACACAACAACAATATTCTGTCACACATATGGTCAAACTAGGCACTAAAAGGAATGTGTGCTATCTGAGATTAACACATTTTTTTCTCACATTGAGATGTGCTCCGAGAGGCATGCTTCAGTACACTGACATGGCAATGCAGCCCATGTTTATGTTCTGATCAGTAACCAAAAAATTAAGCACAGTAAGTGAAAACTGAGGACAAATCACAAACATATTTCACAACTTGAGGCATCATCTCTTCTAAATACATACTAAATGCAATGGCTGGAATCCTGCTGGTGACTTCTCTACACAGTGTGTACATTCATATCATTTTTATGAATAGGCTGCTTCTAGTATCCTTTCCAAAGCCACTACCCAAGCATCTGGCAAGCAGTGCATGGATGCTGATATAGTGGTGGGGTAGGGCAGACAGTGGCTGGCTGGTGGGGATAATTTTCCATCTCACAAAGTCTGCTGAAGAGAGAGAAACAGGGGAATAGTCCCATTCTCATTACTCTGCCTCTCTCTCTGTAGAAAACTGCCAGGTGATGAAAGGTAGTACTGCCTGGACAGTCACCTTCCCCATCCACAGCTATTCACCAACTGTAGCACCAGTTCGTGGGGCTTGGCTACTGTCTGGTGAGTTGGGGGAAAGGCACAAAACTGTGCCTGTGGAACAGTTGTGCTCCCTCTCAGTCATAACCTATTCTGTTTTGTAGATCAAGCCATCAAATGTTCAGGTTTGAGGGACTAGACAATGTCTCAAAAATTTAATTTGCTGCTCTGTAAATGTACCCCAGAACCTTATAGTTAGACCAAAATCTCTGAGATAGGAAAAACAATGAGGAAAAAATATATGTGTATATATATCTATATATCTATGTCTATATATGCGTGTATATATGTATATGTGTGTGTGTGTATATGTGTGTACATATGTATGTGTGTGTGTGTGTATATATATATATACACACACACATACATACATGCTTATTCATTCCTTTCTCTGAGGAGTTTAGGCTGGTGTGAAGGGTTCCCCTGTCTGCCATCCTTCAAGCCTTACAATTCAGGAGGAGTTAAATTTAAAGAGAGTGATTAATCTGAAGTAATGTAGACTACTAACTGTGGTTAGAACTAGCAATATAGAATATTGTTTAGCTTTCATTTTCAAGTGAACCAACCTAAATTACAGCCTCTACAGTACTAGGTAGATTGGGGCTCAGTTACACTTTTGATTGTATCTCTCTTTAAAGTTTATAGTTTATACACTTCAATGAAGTCTTTCTTTGCATCCCAAAATTCATAGAAGATGCACAAAATCAGAGAAAATCATGTGAAAATATTGAGCATGTGGGCGGGGGAGGAAAGAATATATAGAATTCATAGTGAAAAAAAATCAGCTGAGATTCTGCATGGGAGACGTAGTTATGATGACATAGCTACGAGCTGTTTCCTGATCTGACCTCCTAAAACCTACCTGCGAGATTGTCTCACAACTATTCATTACAGTGCTACTTGCTGGTGGGAGAGTGCTGTCATCCTTTGGCACCTGACTTGCCAGTTCCCAGAATTGTTATCCTTTAGCACCCCACTTGCCACCTCCACAGAATTCCTTTGGCAGATGTGGCTGCCTGGCTTTTAAGGTGGGTTTTTTTGTGTGTGAGAGGTATTGGCCCTAAAATAGCAAAATAAAACATTTATGGATTCACAAATCCAGTTTATGATCCTGTAGACTGAACAAGATGCTAGCCATCATATTTTAAAAACATTTTTAAAATTAACAATTACATTTAAGATACTTTGAAAGAATCCCAATTGACAAGATAGTATCTCTTTCAATTTTGTGGGGCTAGATGAAGCCCCTACCTCTGGCAGCAGAGTGAGAGACATTCTGAATTGGTCCCCACTCCACGAAGGCAGTGCTGCAGTGAAGAACTGCAGAAACTGATCCAGAGAGGCCTGACAGCATTATAGTGCCATTGCAGCAAATGTGATGGGAAGGAGCGAGTGGTTGATGCGGCAGAGCTCCCTGGAGTAGCCAATCCCATGAGATCTTCCTCTAAGGGAGTTTCTTCAGTGAAACTTTCTAGAGCAACCTCCTGACTGATCTGTCACTGGAAGAGAAACAGCTCAGAGCAAGAAGTCCAGCTATCTCTGAGTTCAGCTTTTTCCATGTCACAACGCCGCTGAGTGAAGCATGGATTTTGGCAAATCTCTATAGAACTGCACCAGCTGCTTCCTGTCCCTGGTACTCAAGGCCACATTAACAATGGTTCAGTTGGCACAAATGATCTAGATTTGTCACTGGCTAGGGGCCCCGTGCTGAAGGGAAAAGGTGTAGTTTGCTTCTTTTCTTTCCACAATCACTTTTCACATCTCCTATTATTTCTGTAATCATCAGCATTTAGAGTGTTTCTTCAGTAATTGAGGAAAAAGGCATGAGATCAAACAGTTAGCAGGGTTAAAAATGGGCCCACATATGAAAGTTGTTGCTGCTGTCATTTTCTACTTTGAATTTGATTTATTTATCTATTTATTTATTTATCTTCCACCCACTCACCCACCCATCCATTCATTTATTCAATTTTTTTTTTCTGTGCCACTACTCTTAGAATAGGTTGCCCACACGCAGGAACAGAATCCTATTTGGGAAGTACTCCAGTGACCCAGTCACCTTAAACTAACCTTGCCAGTGTTGCCTTCTGAATGCAAGCCCCACCCCTAGGGGGTGGCCAGGAAGTGATCTCAAAAGGCTGGAGGTACTTACCCTTCTATCTCAGGTGCTGGAACCACTTGAGCTGCTCCTGCTGCAGAAAGATCTCATGGTCTGAACATGTGCACAACTGACATGGAGTAGAAGCTGTGTGGACACTCCATTCCTAATTCTAAATTACGGTATAAATTAGGATCTCTCCTACAAATGTCTCCCTACTCTCAATTTCAGATCAGGTGGCAATTGTGGGTGCCAGCACATTTCCTGCATAATAATATTGAGAGGTCTGTTTGAAATTCACAAGTGAAGCAAAGTGATTTTGCAACACTACAAAAAAATTTCAAGTGAGCATAATTTAACTGGGGACCAAATTAGAAAGCATAACAATAGGCTAAAAGGCCTCCTTTTCCAAGTGGGCTCTGATTTTCACACTTACAGATAATTGCAGGTTCATTTTGCAGCACTTAGCAAACTGAGTACATAGACATGAAAAGCACTAGTAAATGAACCCACAGTTATGTAGAGTAGAGGATGAAAAAGAATTTGGGGTTTGAATTATTAAGACTAATTAAAGTCTTCTTAAAAGTGAGGCCAACCTCTCTTAACATAGTTGTGCAGATTAAGACAAACACTGGAGAGAAGACAAACAGTTTTCTTATACTGAGCGCAAACACATATAACTCCCCATATTTCTTTATACTGAGAAAGTAATATCATATTACAAGATACTTTCTAACAGTTACAGATCACATTAAAAAATTAAACCATGATATAACATTGGCCTTACTAATAGAATCCAGTAGATGAAAGTTTATTGCAGAAAAATCTTGTGTGTTCTTACTTTCGGGCTGCTTTTGCAAAATGAATATAAAATGGTGCAAATTGCATTTTTTGCATGAAAGATTTTTTTTTTTTTAGCAGTTGCTACTGATTAAAAAAATAGTATGGGGGTAAAAAAATCTCACAGTGGTTGACATCTGTTTCAATTAGATATCTTTCAACATGCCAGTTCCTGTTTCTCATTAAGGAAGATAACATTTACAGAGCTCTATGCATGAACAATTGAGGTACACTATATATTTCAACTCTCAAGAAGCTATTGATTTAGGCCTGTTTGGCATATCCATGTTCTCAGCTGCAGTACAAAGTGATGACTTCTATAAAGCATCACAGATAGAGTTATCATATTGCCTCATCTCCTTTCAACACAATGGCTGAGATCCTGCAACAGAGCTTACACTGCAAAACTTTACAATGATGGAGCTACGTTGCTGGCATGATACACAAAAATGCTAGTGAATTACAATGATAAACAATAGCAACAGCAATAGCATGTGTATTTCATAGAATCATAGAATCATAGAAATGTAGAGTTGGAAGAGACCACAAGGGCCATCCAGTCCAACCCCCTGCCATGCAGGAAAACCCTCAAAGCACTCCCAACAAGTGGCCATCCAGCCTCCGCTTAAAAACCTCCAAAGAAGGAGACTCCACCACACTCCGTGGCAGCACATTCCTCTGCTGGACAGCCCTGACCGTCAGGAAATTCTTCCTGAGGTTCAGGTGGAATCTCCCCTCCTGCAGCTTGTATCCATTGCTCCTTGTCCTGGTCTCAAGAGCAGGAGAAACAAGCCCACTCCCTCCTCGATATGACATCCCTTCAAATATTTAAACATGGCTATCACGTCCCCTCTCAACCTTCTCTTCTGCAGACTAAACATACCCAGCTCTCTAAGTCTGTCCTCATAGGGCATGGCTTCCAGGCCCCTCACCATTTTGGTTGCCCTCCTCTGGACCTGCTCCAGCTTATCCATATCCTTCTTGAATTGGGGTGCCCAGAATTGGACGCAGTATTCAAGATGAGGTCTAGCCAAAGCAGAATAAAGTGGTACCAATACCTCCCTCGATCTAGACACGATATTCCTATTGATGCAACCAAGAATTGCATTGGCTTTCTTGGCTGCTGCATCACACTGCTGACTCATGTTCAGCTTGTAGTCTATTAAGACTCCTAGATCCCTTTCACACGTACTGTTAGCCAGCCACATGTCCCCCATCTTATATTTCTGCATACCATTTTTCCTGCCTAAGTGTAGGACCTTACATTTCTCTCTGTTGAAATTCATTTTGTTAGCCTTGGCCCAGCTCTCCAATCTGTCCAGGTCCTTTTGAATTTTGATTCTGTCCTCTGGCATATTAGCAACCCCTCCCAATTTGGTGTCACCTGCAAATTTGATCAGCATGCCCTCTATTCCTTCATCCAAGTCATTAATGAAGATATTGAACAGCACCAGGCCCAGGACAGAACCCTGTGGCACGCCGCTAGTCACTTCTCTCCAGGATGAGAATCTGCCATTGGTGACCACCCTTTGGGTACGGTCAGTCAACCAGTAACAAATCCACCTGACAGTAGCCCTGTCCAGTCCTTTCTATACTGTTTATCAACTAACTGCTCTTTAAGTGGTTTACAATGTATTAACTAATTGCCCCCAACAAGCTGGGTGCTCATTTTACCAACCTGCAGGAGGAGGGAAGGCTGAATCAACCTGGAGCCCAGCAGAATTGAATTTACAACCTTGTGGCTGCAGTGCTGGCATTTAACCACTGTGCCACCAGGGCTACACAACAGGGCACCATCTGCAATGTCCTATTGTGCAATAGGGGCTCTCACTGCACAATGGGCCCCAGGGCACAAAGCATCCCGATACACAATGTGTCTCACTGGGCATCATAATATCTTGTACATTGGAACATTGTGTGATGGCCACACTGCTGTTTGTGCAATTGTACTGGAAGCATAGCTATGTTTTTGTTCCCCTCTGGAGAGTATGAGCCTTGCACAACTTCATAATTTACCCTGATGTAATCTTAAGTATGCTAAGTTAAATATCTAACTGCATGCCAACCAATGATTTCAAATGGAGCTTGGTGGCATATTTAGTAGTGAGTCAACACAATATCCAAGGTCCTGCATCAGAGCCTACAATATAAAACGTTACTCTGGGCATAAATACCCCAAAGGCACTAGATGTCATATAACCTTGGAAGCTTAGCATGGCCATAGGTTTCATAGGGTTTTCTTGCCGAAGAAAACCCTATGGAAGTCATGGGGACTCCATAAGTCAACAGGTGACTTGGAGGCTCATACACACAATACAGTTCACCGTTATTACATGGAACTTAGCTAATTCTAAAGTCTGTCCTGTAGGGGAAGTTCCAGTCCTCTTCCACCAGTAGTCCTCACAGAAATGTGCACATCTCTTACTCCTCCAAAAAGGAGCTCCAGCCCAGGGAAAGGGTGGATTAGAAGCATGATGCAGAAGATTAGAAAAGATTCTGAACCCCTCGCATCCCTAGTCCTTCTAGTCCCCAGTCAGCCATAGCAACCATAATGGATAACGGAGATCTATTCAGTTGCTGAGCAGAACACAAAGAGGATGACATTTCCAGCTCTCTTCCACCAACAGATAACACTATGATGAGAAATTGCAATAAATCTTGCTTCTGATTGTTACAGCCTCACTTGCTGCTGAGAGGGGGCTGGAAATGTTATTCTTCTAGGACCCAAATTGACAGCAGAACAAACCTCCTTCACTGAGCATGGCTGATGGCTGTTAAGGTGGGCTGGCTGGAAGAGTCAGGCCAAGACACTGCTGTGTTTTGCACAAAACACAAACCCTTGTGAATTTTTTTCCTGAGAAAGTTCTGAAACGAAAACAAATCAGCCCAAACTATGTTTGTAATCTCCACCATTAGGCAGAAAAGTTTTGAAATGAGTAAAGTTTTGTGTCCCTACTGTGCAGCCATCTCTCCTTGTCAGGATTCTGGAAAGAAACTGTGTCTGGCCTACAGACACTGCAGTAAGTTTGGACTGAGATAAATCTATCAGACCCTTGGACTGAATTTGGATTCTTCACACATTTGAACTTCAGATCAAATAAATATGAGGAAAATCTGGCTCTGACACGTTAAAATCAAAAATTATTTTTATATATCCCCTTTAAACTCATGAAATAAGTGCTTCTCCAATTAAAATTGTTTGGAGAAGAAAAGGAAACCAACACCAAGTAGCACAAAAATTTTATTAAACAGCTTTTATTAAAAGTTGAGGGGGGAATAAAAAATAAATTAAAGCCATGTAGAATGAAACAACAACAACTCTTTGATACATGAACATCATTGAGTTCTGTGTGACAATAGAGTATTATCATAACAGAAATGTTGTTTGTGAACATCCAAAAATATCTTGGTTTTTTTCCCTTCAAATCTACAATGAATAGAATAAACTGACAAATAATCATGTACAAGATCATGTGAACTGTTAACATCATAAATGAATTGTCTATAAAAGAATGCCAAAAAGGATCCATGATTAAATTCACACAAAACTTTAAAACAACTCCGATAATTTCAGGACATCAGAAGAAGAAAAGAAAATTCAACAAGGTACCATTACTTTTACAGACAATTCTGCTGGCCCAGATCTCTGGATCTAGATCTCTGGCCAGTGTGCACAATGAGCCCTTATGCAAATGGACATTCCTATTTAATAAATAGAAGGGAGAAGTCTTGGTGTGCATCACTGTGCACCAGAATGGACAAATTCTGGGAATGGGGGAGACTGGATGGACCATGGAGGGCTGCACCCCTGAACTTACCCCCACAAATCCACCCCCAAAACTAACTGTATATGAAATAGTTGTTTCACATCCTCCAGTGTCTCCTGGTAGTGGAACTAGCCCTGTGACCCCATTCATATTTTGATATTCAGCTGATTTAGGCCTCTACACCTCTATTTTGAAAATAGAAGTGATCAGACAAAAAATTGTCACTTCCTGATTAGGGGAAAAAATTCCTATACAGGTTTTAAAAGAGGCCATAGGGGATGGAACAAAATGACTAATTTTATCACTTTAAAGGCTTTGGTGGTGTGAGTAGCTCGGTTCCTCCTTTTTAGGCAAAAATATTTTGGGAGGAAATTGGGAATGGGACGTGCAGGGACCCAGGGGGAGCTGCAAAAGTGGTTGGAGGTGTTGCATGTAGCCTGCAGGTTGCAGTTTCCATACCCCACTTTATGCCAAAAGATGCTTTTCCATTGAAGTGACTGGAAAGCACTGTTTGCAACTGATGGAGCTCTATAAACATGCTAGAGCTTCTGTGCCCAGACATAATAAACCAAACTGAATGTGTTACATGCAAGCTACACGTATTAGAAGTCCATGATGAAACTGCTACCGACTGTAAATTCTCCAATTGCACAGTTCGTATTTTAAGTCAGTGTTTGTAAACCAATGCGGAAACAATCAAGTCGTATTGCACATCAGTTACAAATAAACAGAAGAGGAGAAGACATTGTAGCCATTCACTGTCTTAAGTTTCATTCTAAAATAGATTTTAAAAGAACAAAAAATCTACAATGTATTGAGAATGCCGGAGTGCAGCAATTCAGAGATAAGGCAGACCTCTGTTTAGCTTTCTTTAGTAAAGTTACACAATGTTGATGAATTTGGCTGATAAATAGAATAATAATGAAATGCATTTTTAAAAGACTATCATATTGCATTGTGGAACTGAGCAAAGAGCAATGGCAAATTGACAATACAAAAGCAAATAATCCCCAACCACATTTATTGGCAGATGGCTAGAAGTTTCCTGTTTGAAATAGATCATCCTATTTAGACGTCTATGCACAAATGCATGTCAAAGGACAGCTTGAATCCAAACAGAGAACTGGAATGAGCATGATCAGTGGAGAATAAGGGGGGGAAGATTATTTATACTCTGATCCTAAATCCCACACACCTTGTCCCTCAAAAGTACACCCTATAGATTTGCAATGGATCTCCCTTCATATTGGCACGGAAATGTGTGGCATTCCAGATGTTCATGAACATTTCTTCACTATTGGTTAAGCCTCCTAGGGCTATGAGGTGCATCATTCCAACAACAATTGGAGGGCAACACGTTTTCCACTTCCATTTATGTAATCAAATGGCCTTTGGTTTTAGGTACCCATTCAAGTTTGTTGGATTCTCACCAAATGAACAATTCCATACCTTGCAGCTTTGGATATATAGCAAAATTAACAGTGATTTCCTCACACAGTAGTGAGTATGAGTAGCATATGGATTGTAACTACTCCAGAGGGACAGTAATGTTAATCTATTGCAGAAAATTTTATGGCACCTAAAAGATTAACAGAGGTTCAGTTGAACCCAACATATGATATGATGCCCTCACTCTCTACACTGTCCACCTTGCTACACTGACAACTGGTGATGTGAGTTGGAGGCAGGGATGTGAGGATGGTGCACCACATGTTCAGCTTATCAAAACATCATGATAGTGTGGGTAATACAATCCCCAGCTCAGAAACTGCATAGAGAAATGCATATATTCGGAAAGACTGTGTGTAAGCAAAAAATAATATTAAGGGAAGCTGTGAACTAAACTGTGCACATTAAGAGTACACTGAATGCAAAAAATAAATACACATTTCTATGCAGTTTGCTTGTTTATGTATTTATTTATTTCTCAAGCAGACTGAATGCAGACTGTGGAAATGCATTGGTTAGGATGGAACCTTAGGTGACATTGTTACAGCTCACTTTGGATGCTGTACTGTAAAGAAGATTATTAGATAGAGGTGGGTAGGTGGGTGGGTAGATAGGTAGATAAGTGAAATCAAAAATTGACTGGTTTGTCTATCCTGAGTAAATGATTTGAAAACCTCTTCACATCCGTCCATAATGTGGATAAAGATATTTGCTAGATCTTTAGCATTCCACTTAAAAGTTGATGGCAGCAGAAAAGTCCTACATGGGGTCTAAAGAATATTCAGTTTTCCTCAGCCTTCATGAAAAAGGAAGTTGTGACTTGCTGTGACAATGAGTGAACAATATTTGTCTACCACCAAAAGATTTTTCACTCTTGTGCAAAAATGAAAAACAATTTTTAATTTTATATTTTGAGGGGTTCTTTTCTTTTCTTTTCTTTTCTTTTCTTTTCTTTTCTTTTAGGAAGGAGACTTCCACATAGTGTTCTGTGTGCAAAAAAATATACTATTTGTGCAAAAAGTGTTGGGAGCAAAGAGTTGCATCTATCTCATCATTTGGGGGCAACTGAAAACACTCTATGAACTTTTCGTCACAATCCGCAAGTGCTTAGGCCTTGAGATGCTACAAGACTCATTGTTGTATTTGCTTTTATCTAACCTTGCACAACCCTCTCAGTGCTGCATTAACATTATAGGTTTTCTAGGTAACTTACTTTACAGTAGAAGTTCTGTAGTAGAGATAGAAAAATGCTGTAAAATATTCTAAAAAACTGAAAAATGTATTTCAAAAATTTGCAGTTTGCAAGTTATTCTGTGGAAAACTTGTATGTTTGTACAGGCTAAGTTCCAAACTACAATATTTTTTGCACAGGAAACAATTTTTTCTGCACAGAATTTTTTTTTCCTGTGCAAAAAGCCCACGTGCAAATTTTGTGCAGGATAAGTCTTGAACTATGAATATTGTTCAAAAACTGCAATTTTTAAAGAAACTCTCACAGCAGGAAGCAAATTGCTAAACTTGCTTGTTCTTTCCTTGGAGACTGAAATTAATGAAGAATCACATCCCTAGCATTTCAGTTATCTTTGTTGCACAGCTGGAAAGGAAGGAAGAATTGAGTGATCTCCTGTCTCTAAGGGCAAACTAAATGTGATATTGGGAGGTCACAAGATGTTCCCCAAGTTTGTGCTTTAGATCAAAGTGTCCATGGGAAATGGATCAAATTGCTCCATTTGCTCATGTGAAGCGGGGGTGAGAGGGGTACTCTAGGAATTCAATCCCCCCTTTTACATCCCCAGCACAATTTGCCTGACTTCATTGCTTTAATTTAAAATAACAAACAAGGTATTTTTCTTTATTCTCTTACATGTCAGCTAGTTTGGTTGTGAAAGAAGCTGCACAAAACACAAACGGAGCAGCAGAGCGGATGGGTACTGCAGCATTGGCAATAGTAACATCTTTGTTCCCAACCAAAAGCTAATGCATTGCTCCTTAGAGACTGCCCTTTCTTGAAACACTACTCTTTCTCCCAGGGTCATTCATTCTCAGATAGAATTAAAATTGTACAGCTAAAAATAAAATGTTTCTTTCCCTCTACTGCAGATGCCACCCACCTTTAAGTCATAGTATTCTCTTGCATTTTTTTAAAAAAATCCCTAGAACATGATGTCTTATAGCTCTGCTTCATTGCATATGACTGAGAACAACTCTGTGCAGCTACCATCAGAAGGGAGAACAAACTACCAATCTGTCATTCTTATCCATTCCATGAGGCTTCTGCAGAACATCTGTTGCTCACTTATTTGGGGCTGAATGTTTTGTCTTGTGTCTTGGTTTAATGACATTCGAAATGCCAGCACATACCCATTTGTATTTGCAATATTTTTTTGGCAACCTAAATAGAATAATGGGTAAGCGCGGGGGAGGAATTGCATGGCAAGGTATACCACTGCTATTATAATAGGATAATAAGCATGAAAAGAAAGAGCAGGGAATTATTAAAAGAAAATGACAGGGCAGAAAACAAAACCTGACAATTTAGCAGGACAAAGAGATGTGTGTGAAGGAGCCCACTTGTTCCTCCTCCACCTGCTGTTCTGACATTCTCTTTTTCACACATATTGACAGATTTAGAAAATGTGATTTAAACCTTTTTTTTAAAAAAAAAATTATTAGCCTAATTGTATGCCCAAAAATGTTTAAACACAGGGAGCAAAGCTGAGTGTAATGCTGTTGTAGTGATACTGACATTTAGTAATTTGTTTGGATTTAGGGCACCTGAGCAAAGAGAGATGAGCATAACTCTTCTGGGATGAACCAGCTCTTCAGCTGTACCATTTCAGATTGTGTGTGGTGGGGGATAAAATCCTAGAATGCCCCTCCATCTAATATCCTCCATGAAAATATACAATGAGACCAAAGCTTGGGAATACTACCTTTTCTTTTTAGGACTGAATCCCCTAGCCAGTATGGCCAATAGCAACACTAGCTGGGAGTTTCTGGAACTTGAAGCCCCAACCCCTGCAAAGAAAATACTTTTCCAAGCTCTGAATAAGACCATGAGGGCAAAGTTCTTAGCCAGCCTTTTTTTTCAGACTTGCTAATTTTATTTTAAGAGAGACATTTTCAAACAGCTGACCTTTCGCCTGAACTCTGCTATGGTAAAGGCATATCAAATAGCATCTTTCTGCTTCATTATTATTATTATTTTTTTAAGGAAAAGCATGAGAGTAAACCAGGATGGGACCCAAAATAAAGCTTAGGACAAAACTTTCACTTTGAAGCTACATTTTTTAAGGGCTGCAATCCTAAATGCATGAACCTTAGAGTTAGTTCTATTGAACTCAGTGGGACTTACTTTTGAGTGGTCAGCTATAGGACTGACCCGCAAACCAACAGCAGAACATATGAAAATGTGGTTGCTCCAATTTGGGAAGGACACTTGTCCTTTCTTTGCTGTTCCTATATGGCAACATTTAAAAAAAAATCTCAGAGGATGCAGCAAAAGTCTTCATATGGTCTTTCCCATATGGTTCTGAAGGTGGATTAAAACAAGACTGAAATAAGATAAAGCTAAAAGAACTTTGTGAGTAAAAAAAAAGTTAAAACACAGTTAAACAAAATATCATATAAAAATATAATATAAAAATGCTTTTGCTAGGCTGGAGATTTCAATGGTACATGTGCAACACAAAGTGGTGAGAGGTATATGCTTATAAGCTCTAAATTGCTAGCTTTCCTGATAGTTAAACACTCATTCACCCAATCTGCATAATAATTAAGAAATCATCTGCCCAATTATGTGCTGTGCCATTCTGTTTGGGGTGACAGGTCATGATGTCACAATGCTGAAATAAGCATTATACTGTGCTCTAAGCATTTATTTGCACAGTGGCTTATAGGTTTAGGTCATGAGGTTCTTTTTTAAAAAAACCTTTTCTAGGGGAAGCAATTGTAGTTCAGCAGCAGAGGACATGCTTTGCATTCAGAATGTCTCTGGTTCAATTGCTGTTATCTCCAGTTAAAAGGGTCACAGAGAAAGTGATGTGAAATACCACGGCTGGAAAACTTGGACAACTTCTGTCAAGTCTGAATAAGCAACAGTGGGGCAGATGAAACAGAACTTGAAAAATTAAATTTTAGACTACAACTCAAGGCATTCCCTAACAGGCATGTGTCCATTGGCCATGCTGGCGGAGTATTCTGGGAACTGTGTGTGAGAGAGAGTGTGTGTACACATACATACACACACAGAGAGAGTTGTCCCTCCACATTTGGCAGGGTTAAGGGTCGCAGGACCCTCACAAAAATGGAAAAGTAACAAATATCAAAAAGTATGTGTCTGTCTGTGATAAAAGGCTGAGGCTTGGTTTGGAGAGCAGGCACCTAGCATCCAACATAAGTCAGAGAAAGGGATGACAGAAGAGGAGTTGGCATGGTGGCCCTAAACTTCCTCTCTCTTGCCAATTCCTTCCTTAGGTGCATGGGGGGCATTAGGAGGGGGTTTGTGGTGCTGAGAAATTGGGCTGCAAGCCAACCTTAGCTGGCCAGGAAGTGGCTAGGGGAGGAAGAGGAGGACCAGAGACAGTTTTTAAAGGGCTGCACAGCCTGATCAGTGCCACTGAGAGGGAAGCTTCCCTTGGAGGGGAGGGGGAGGCAAAAAAATCAGGTGGATCACACATCTATTCTGAGAGGAAACTCCAGGTATGAGAGACAAGAATGTATTTGTACACTTTCAGAGAATCTGGCTAAGGGCCCAATCTACAGTACACGGAAGTAGGACAAAAGCAATAGGAGGTATCCATGATTAGATTCATTCCCCATGCTCCCTCCATTCTTCCTCTGATGCTAAGCTATATCATACCTAGGCAAGGGTCTGGAATGGGGAATCTGCTCTCCACTAGTGATTTAGAAGCCTTCATGATCTGGAACTCTGCATATCCTAAAGTGAATGAAGAACCTACTCATGTAACAAGGCTTCCTGCTTTCATACCTTCTCCCTGTAATGCATGAAAAGTGGTGGTATCAAGCAATGGGAACATGAGGGAGGAGGATCTTGTAGTAAGCATGGTCTCGCTTGTCTTCTCATCAGATTCAAAACGCATGAGAATGTGCACCCATATGAAATGCTGAACATCTCACAGGGTTATAGTGATAATTGCCATATGGATTATGATTTATGGCAAATATGGTTCATAGTCACCTATCCAAGGTAATTCCTATGGTCAGCGTGGCAGGGTTTGATAAACAGAGGGTTGATTATACAACATACTGGCTTAAAATATTATTTGGGACTGTAATTCTAAAGCTACATACTGGGAATTAAGCCCTATTACAGTGAGTGGGACTGATGCCTGAGTCACCAGGTTTATGATTATACAGCACATCTTGGGAAAGGGAGAAAAACATACCCTTGTGGAACTCTTATGAGAGATAAGGAATGGAAAAGCTTAATCATGGTTTGAGTTGTGATTAAATGCTAGCACTCTATACCCATAGCTAAGGAAGCAATGCATTAAGTAAAAGCAGGGATCTTAGAGATTAATTTTCAATATAACCATTAAAAAAAGCTCCTGAGGTTCTTTCATTAATACAATACCATATCCTGCCAGCTCCCAGTTCTCTCACACTCAGTGGGAATGAAAGCTGAGGGTACAAGAACTAAGAGACAAATCATAATTTTAGCCGAAAAGTATATAACATTAAGTTAAGGCAACCAGAAAGAGGAGTTGCAATGTATGTATTCATTTATTTCTGCTTTCTGGTCACAGGGATCAAAAGATTACCTTTATTTCTTTTATGAAGATCAACACCTTTACATTAAAAAGAATTCCACAGGCTGAATTAATATGAATTGAATGAAGCCGGCATGATTAATATTAGCAATGACATGTCCACTATTTTGCTCTGCAAATATGCTGCTTGCGGTTCTTGGAAGAGGATGTTTAGCTGCCTAGGGATATTGAAAAGAGAGGTTTACGACAAAAGTTCAAGAAACTGCCTACCTTGGGAGAGACAGATATGCAACCCTTAGTTCCATCATTTCTACTCCTAATGTAGAAAGATTTCCCATGTAATAGAAACATGGTCAAGGGACACAGTTCTGGCAGAGATATCATGCTGTAGGATTGTTGTATTAGCTAGAAGAAATTCCTTTGCATAGCTAAAGGGTGAGTAAAATGCCATTCTGAGATATTGCATACATATTAAGATCAAGCTAAAGCTGATCAATGAATTTGATAAATTTTCAGTGGTTAGGACACAGGAGCAAAATTTGGATCGTGGCTGTTGGTTTTGCAACAAGGACATCTGGGGAGTCCTAGAGACCTTTCTGGCATAGCCAAAGCTATTGGCTTCAGCTTCAGTTCATTGCATAACCTTATTATTATGAAGATATCTTTTTATATCATCATAATAACTTTTTATAAGAAAATGTCAGGAATTATATCATCATAATAACTTTTTATAAGTTAATGTCAGGAATCCTATTAATCAGATGTTATACTTAACTTGACTCCCCAAACCTGGTGGAAATGCCATTTACCTGTGCTCCAGTCACTGGCAGAATGGGTCTCCTTTCCCTCTTGCAGCTGGAGCCCAGTAGTATTTTTATGGAGAAAGTTGTTATTGTGGCAATAGTGTCACCATCATGACTAAGTATCAATCGTGATGTCAAATTTGCAGGTGACACCAAGGAGGAATTGCTAATACACCAGTGGAGAGGATCACCATTCAAAATGACTGCAACAGATTGGAGATCTAAGCTAAAACTAACAAAATTAATTTCAACAGAGAGAAGTGTAAAGTCCTACACTTAGGCAGAAAAAATGGAATGCACAAATACAGGATGGGGGACACATGGCTGGATAACAGCACATGTGAAAGGGATCTAGAAGTCTTGGTGGATCACAAGCTAAACATGAGTCAGCAGTGTGATGTGGCAGCCAAGAAAGCAAACGCAATTCTTGGTTGCATCAATAGGAATATGGTGTCTAGATCGAAGGAGGTAATGCTACCACTCTATTCTGTTTTGGTTAGACCTCATCTGGAATACCATGTCCAGTTCTGAGCCCCACATTGCAAGAAGGATAGCTGGAACATGTTCAGAGGAGGGCAACCAAAATGATGAAAGGTCTGGAAGCCATGCATATGAGGAGCAGTTTGGGGAGCTGGGTATGATTAATCTGCAGAAGAGAAGGTTAAGAGGGAACATGATAGCCATGTTTAAACATTAGAAGGGATGTCATGTCAAGGAGGGAGTGGGCTTGTTTTCTGCTGCTCCAGAAACTAAGACAAGCAGCAATGGATTCAAGCTGCAGGAAAAGAGATTCCACTTAAAACTCAGGAAGAACTTCCTGACTGTCAGAGCTGTCCAGCAGTGGAATATGCTGCCTCAGAGTGTCTCCTTCTTTGGAGGTTTTTAAGCAGAGGCTGGATGGCCATCTGTTGGGAGTGCTTTGATGAGGGTTCGTGCATGGCAGGGGTTGGACTGGATGGCCCCTGGGGTCTCTTCCAGCTCTAAGATTCTATGTTTCTATGAATACAGAACAGTTATGGATGAGTAAATCTATATAACTGTTTTGTATGGCAACACAATCACTACTTATTCACAACTGTGTCACTATTGCCTTGATCATAATTCCCCTACTTTACTCCAAACCTAGTTTATGGGGTATCAGTTACATGAAGAGAAGGGCATCTATTCTACCAGCAATTGAATCATAAGTGAATGATGTTTCTTTCAGGTTTGAGGAAGGGGGTCAGGTCAGGAGTGGTTACTTAGGTATACTATACTAATAGTGTATTATATGTATACTTAAATATAATGAACTAAGTAGCTGATATAGGACTTTGGGCCATTCTTCTTATGGAAAATGCATGTTTGAAACACATTGCCATACCAGAGCTGGGCTTGTTTTGGAGTTAAAAAATGAAAGTGACCAATTACAACAAAAACTTCCCCTTGAAGGACTGATTTCACTTTAAAATATCAATGATGCTCTGAAAGTCACATTTGACAACAACAGTGCTAGAAGAAGCAATTTGCCATTGCAGTTTTGCAAGTTCTTGTCTCACAGACACATTCAGAAAAAGAAAATGAAAGAAGAAAGACATTCTCACCAAACATAAGAAGCTCTTTTCCCTTGTGTGATGCCAGAAGGTTGGATGTTTTAGCCTTGGAATGATGTATAAACCATTTTTATACACAGAACTGTCTTAGAAAACTAGAGATTTTTTTTTAGTACAAAGGAATTCATTGAAAGAATGTCTGCACATCATTGTTTTATGATTTGCACTGTACACAAGCAGAAGTTGCAAACAACCCCATTCAAGGGTCTTATTACTGTACAATATTATGCAGATGCCACCCTTCTGCTGAGGGGATCCTCCTGATAGTATTCCAACAAATAATATAACAAGGCAGAAAATACTGATACAAAACAGATACAAAGGGATACTGACTAGCAAATATCCCCAATTTAACTGTTCTACTGTCCACCAAATCTTTATTTCAATGTCAGCTGTAAAAAAAAAAAAAAATCTTCCAAGAAAATAGTAGGATTTATATTTCCTTAGCAAAGGTTTAGACAATACTTCCCCTCCCACCGCACATTACAAAATGTAATCTAAACAGTGCCTGCCCAAGAAATAAACAAGCATTATATATGTATAAAATGGAAGAGACATCTTTAGTTTTGCAGAATAGTGCATCTGAATCCCAGAAAGAATTGCCTTGATTATGAAATGATAATCAAAAATTGCCAGAACTGAAATTGGGTTCCAAGTGGCAACACTTTCTATAGAAGCACTTGGAAAATCCAAATTAATAGCCATCACGTTTATTTTTCACTCTACTGTTTCATCAACAGAAGATGACAACAGAGAACTCAACACAGATATAATTTTATTGACAGTATCCTCCTAAGGTATACTGGCTTGTTTTAATGTTATTTGGTGGGAAATATAGAATGATGCTCACTGGTAAATAAGAAGCAAGAACCATACCAGAGGTTCTGATCAAGAAGGGCCTTCATGAAATTTAATGAAATGCAGCTCCTGCTGAAGCTGCATTTGCAATTCAGCTTTGCTCTAGAACAAAGAACTCAGGGAGCATTTATTTTATCCTCACAACAACCTGGTCAGGTAAGTTAGGCTGAGAATAAGTGATTGGCCAAAAGTTACCAAGCAAGCTTTTAGACAAGCATGGCTAGGGGTTGGAGTGGGGTGGGGAGCACACCCTGGTCTCCCTAATTCCAATTCCAACTTATAATATTATAACCACTGCACCATCCTGTCTTTCAAAACACAAGAAAAGTGTACAAGGCAGTGACATTTAAAAAAAAAGTTGCAAGCACAGTGGGATTGTAACCAGGAGATGTGTGATCCATCTCCTTCCCCTCCCACCACAAAATCCCTGAACAATGCCATAACTAAATCCTGTAGCTGTATGTGTCTGGAGCTAGGGGGAAAGTCTGGCTAGGAAGAAATAATTTCCCCATGTCCAGGTTATATAATTCTGGTAACAATCTCCTATGAGACCTCTTTTTTGAAACAGTTACAGCTGCATTCTCTGCATTAAGCATACATAATGTTTGGTTGAAACTCAGTACATTTAGGACCACACTCAAAGGCTCCAGTGCTAACCACAAGGGTAAGCCCTACTGAATAAAGGTGGACCAACTTTCTAATAAATACACATAGAATTGGCTTTACAAGTCATTAACCACAGGGAGAATATGACCAAAAGAAATTGGGTAAACTGAATCTATTAACAATAATTTGAATCATTCTGCCATCCTTGCATCCTAAAAAGGAGTTGCCTATTTTCTTACAAATATCAGAT
This sequence comes from Iguana delicatissima, assembly GCA_948472985.1. Lineage (NCBI taxonomy): Eukaryota > Metazoa > Chordata > Lepidosauria > Squamata > Iguanidae > Iguana > Iguana delicatissima. The sequence continues at coordinate 24,693 of CAOKZL010001925.1, read as the reverse complement.
GAAAAAAACATGTACCCGGAATTCTGGTCTGGAACATTTTTTAAACAGATTGTTCAGCCCAATCCTATGGATGTTTACTCAAAAGGAAGCACCTCTTGTTCAGCAGGAATTCTTTCAAGGCATCAGTTGCAGAGTAATTTGAGCATTGTTCATAAGTGTGGAAGCTTTGCTTGCACATGAATTGTTATCATAATTTGGCATTCAAATTAGTCTTTTCAGGTTTGGGGGCTTAGTACATCTTGCAAATCTATTAACTTCAGAAGATCCTTCTAATCTGAGAGATAGCTTGTATTATTATGTTCAAACTCACTGACTCCCCTGCCCCTGTGACGGTGTATCAACAAGAATCTCCAAATGTGCACACATATATATGCTACATGCAGGCAGACTGAATAGCACCAATCATGAGAAAAGGTGAGCTGTATTCAGCGCCACATTCCCAACAGGTGGCAAGTGCTGAGAAAGGTGCATATGCTCATTGCCTGCTAAAAGATACAAATGCAAACTCAGCATAGGAGAGGCCACTGCTGCTGGAAGACTGGGCTCTGGAAGTGCTTGGTTTTCTCTTTCAAGACAATACTTTTCCGTTTAGAGAGTGCAGTGAGAAAGAAGATCTGAAAACGGAAAGTCACATTTCTCTGCAGACTGGTCCTTCAAAACCCAGGTAAGAATCTACCACAAATATTTACAACAAAGCTTAAAGGTGTGTATTGCACATCGTCCACCTTAACTAAACTACTTGTTTAAATACCCTAATAAGGACCTCATATGTGACTGCAAAATGATTTCAAATTCCTTTAAGGCTGGTCTTCTCTATTATATTGATCTGAATGTAAGTTGTTATTTAGCATGACAATACAAGGCCTCCCTTTGAAGTAATCTGTCTCACATGATTTTAGTTCATCAAGAGAGAATGCAGTTTTAGAAGTTTGTGGTATTCTTAAATTTGGTGGCACTGATTGCATCACTGTCCATTCATAATACTTCAACAAAGCAAGTGCTTATAGTTACTGAAAATGCCCTGCATCCTAATCCTTCATCTCAGCCTGCAATGTTGACACCACATCTCTCTGCAGAGGTGCCATCAACTACAGAATAGTGCTGTGGCATATAGTGTTGTGCTTGACAAATCAGTCAGTACCCTTCATTTTGGACACCTATTCTCTGGCAATCAAAGTCTAAGGCTCACCCCCCAAAAAACTAGCTTTCTTTATGCACCTTTTAATGCTGATCAGTTTTGGTAAGATTCTGTTTAACAAGATTCTGGCTTAACCTACGTCATGTGCTGAGGGTGGCAGTAGTAATGCCCAAAAAAGTCTTTGATCAAGGGAATACAAGAAAGCTGGAGGTCCACATACAAGGAAGTGGATTCTCAAAGGGAATACTTCCTTCTGTCCTCGTGTGAAATACTGCAGTGAAGTTTGGCATCCAGCAACAAGTCAAGCAAAAGATATTGGTTGCCATTTGGAAGATAATGGACACCAATCCCTAATTATTGACCATACTGATTGAGATGATGGACTCTGGAGTCCAACAGTATTGGGAGGGCTGCAAACTCCCTAGCTCTGTATCATGTCTTGAAATATGTGTGGTCAGCAAAAGCAAAACTGACTTCTCTACCATTTCACTACAGCTCCCAGAATCCCAGTGCTAGGATATATCACAACCATGCTGACTGAGGGATTCTGAAAGTTGTAGTCTAAAAAACAGTAACTTATTCAAAGCCCACATCTTAATATAGCAAAAAAATAACAGGTAATTAGCTTTGTTTAATAAATCAGGTCTTAATATATAGGGGCAACGCAATTGAGAATACCAGATCCTGGGGAAAAACAGCATACTACTGTTGTATCCAGCCTGTGTGTCGGTGACGCTGATGATGAAAAATGAGTTTACTAATAGTCCATTCCATGAGATAGTTCAGGGGCATAGCTCAGTGAAAGGCTCTGAAGATATACATAAGGAGACGGTCATTGCCTTTAATGACTTGCTTTGGTAAGCCAAGAAGCAACTGGTTGGAAGTGGGAAACACAGTCTTGAATTGAATGCACTTGTGTCTGATTTATCAGGGCTTTTTTTTTACATTATTCTGATTCTCTTCATCTTCTCTGCAAACATAGAAAGGGCAAACAGGCTCTGCTCCAATAGATGAATAAGCAAGCTAAATTGTTAAAAAACAAACAAACAAACAATGCAAAGCAAAGCAGAATATAGACAGAAAATCCCAAAGACCATTTGTAATCTTTTGACTTTGTACCCATAATTGGAGTTTTTATCTAATTCTCTAACCATTCCTCACATCTACTTTCACAGTCACATTTTTTTAAAAAAAGGAACAGAGTGTAATTTGAGATCATCTTCAAATATCTTATTTAACTGAGTAATTGATGGTAAGAAGGTGGGGGGGAACCACACCAGGCCTCTTTTGGACATTCCATCGAGATAATCCCACCCATTTCCCTTTGAAGCCAATGCATCTTTGTACTGACTTCACAACTTTTGGGACTTCACACTGAGGTGAATTCCACAAGATAGTTTAATTACTCATTTACATTAACATGCAAACCTTCCCTCTCCCTCCCTCTCCCAATCCACCCTTCACAGGGAAAGTTCAGATTTCATAGACAATGATTTTTAAAACAAAACAAAACCTTGTAGGTAACAGCTGATGAAAACTCAAGTCACTTAAAAAAGAACATGATGGCCCTTTAAACCAACCATCAGGCTCAGTTTGCAATAAATGTTGTGCTGACTCCATTTACCCATCTTGCTGGCCTAAAGTCTGGAGCTCAGACGTGTGAAGATTGTGGTGAAGGAAAACATTTTTCCGGCTGTACATGTGTAAAGAGATGGGTCCTCTCGGAGGCTGCCCCAGCCTTCCTATGAAAGTAGAATGTTGCCGAGGGGCAGGAGTTTGATCTTTCAGAGCCCCAGAGAAAACGGGGATGTTCTCAGCCTTGGTTGTCAGTTTGGGCATACTTTGTGCTTCTCCTGCTACGCCATTCTGACTGACCTCTGAAGTGTGGGTTTCATAAGTGTCTCTTGTGTGCTTGATGACTTCTGCTCTTTCTTTTTCTTTCAGGAGGCTGCTGAGGCACACACTTGACAGCTGGCAGCTTTTGCTTTCATAGGATGATGTTTGGTTGCTTGGCGCATACCTAAAATGGTCCTCGGTGGGTGTATGTGCTGACTTTCGGTCCTTTGTGTTGAGAGTTTGGCTCGCCATTTTGTTTAGAAATGTAGCCTGGGAGAAAAGAAAACAGAAAAGGGAGGGGTTGAGATATTAGAAAAAGAACTTAACAGCAAAGCAGCTTGGAGCATGCAAAATGTTCCCAGTAAGCCGTCTGGAGTTTTGCAACAGGCTAGGCATGTTCACTGATGGTTGATTAAGACAAATTTCACACCCTGACATAAATCCCTCAGCATGTTAAGCAAAGGCTCTCCCTGTTGTTTTCAGAAAAAAAGGAAAGCGTTTGGAAGTGCAAGTTTACTTACAGTAAGCCAACATGGAGTTCATTTATTTACTTACTTACTTACTTGGGAAGGATGAACATACTCAAATGACACTGATAACATAAACTTTGGGACAGTGTTATAACCAAGCTATGAAGAACAGCTGTGATGTGCTTTGCATGTGGACATCTAAAAAGAAAGCAATTGTCCAGAACCTAATGATTTTAATGCAAAATGCAAACCAATCCTCTGCCAAAAGATAGCACGCATCCAGGACAATAATCATGCTTACTTTTTTGAATCTTATCGATGCAAGTATTTTCTAAGTGAGTGGTAGGCAATCTGGTACCCTCAGGATGATCTGCACTGTAACTCCCATCATCCCTGAACACTGGCCATGCTGGCTGAGAATTATGGACACTGTAGTCCAAAATATCTGGTGAACCTCAGATTGCCTACCCCTGTTCTTACTGGTCATCAGCGCTGTCAGCTGTTTGTGAGCAGAAGAAGCTCAGTCCATGTCCCGTACTCTTCTAACATGCCAATAGGTGTTTGGTAATCTGAGAGATCTTGTTTTCTTGTTCAGTAAGAGAATCTTAGCTGCAGGTTGCTCCATTTTACTCTGGTAAATTCCATAGCAAGTAATCACAAAGACAGTTCATATCACTGTTGCACTCATCCTGGGTGCTGGTGATTTTGAGGTGGGAAATAAGTTTACGAATAACCCAACCTATGTGATAGATCAGGAGGCATAGCTCAATGACAGAGAATATGCTTTGCATGCAGAAGGTCCCACATTCTGGATCAGGTAACAAATAATGTGAAAGACCTTTGTCTTAGGCTAAGAAGTAATGCTGTGTCAGCCAGACCAGATACATCACCAGATATTTCTCTTAGTGCAAAAAGAAAGGAAACGCAAGAGGAAGTGAGACTTATAACATCTTATCACATGGTTGGCCCTTGTAAGATCAACACTGGAACATCACTAGGGGGTCACCCCTTAAGGCCAATACCTAAGACTCCTCAACTCTAGGCCTTTGGTTTATGGCTCTCAAATATTAAGTCCTGGGATGGGTCTAACCAGGAAATCCCTCCTATAATAAGAGAACATTGGTGAGGTTTCTTTGTCCTACTGATGATTTAGATTACTAGTCCTATAACCCTTTACAACTGGCCATGCTGGCTGAAGCTGTTGGCAGTTGGAGTTTAAAACTTCTAGAAGGCAAAAAGTCCCATACTCATGGTGAAGAAGAAATCAACTATCACCATACTTGTAACATAAGAAAGGTCTACAACTGCCAATACATTACCATGGATGTGTTAATCAGAGAAGGGAAGAAGCAGCTCATATGCAGATAAAGCTGACTTATGTACTCTCCCTTCCTGAAATTATATGCCCCAAAAGAAAACACATGAAAAAGCCTTCTCTCTACAAAGGGAAATTCAGAAGCTGATTTTTTAAAAAAATCCCATTTCCCTTCTGTTGTAAAGACACATCATGATGCACAAAGTCAGATTTTCACATGTGCAAATCCCAGATCTGTTCATGCTAATCTTGTAGAATATGCATGCATAAAAGGCTGAAACAAAGAAAAAGTAACACAGAGAGAAACCAGTAAGCTTCATTTCCCAGGTGCCAACCACACAAACTTTCAAGGGAGTTCTTTAAAAGGTATTTCATAACACACACTGCAATTAACAGATGTTTATGTTTCTCTCCTCATTTAGTATTTAGAGAAAAGCACTGGAGTTTTAAAGTTCCAGTTTGTGTGTGACTACAGCAGTACCTTGTACTTGGTCTTTTCTCATGAAATATAATTAATATTACTGAACGTCCTCACTCATACCTGTATGTGAAGTAGCAGATGGATATATGTGCCTAGCAAACCTGGAAGTATAGGGATCTTTTGCAGAGGCGTGGTGAACATGCAACAGATGCTACAGTATAGATAAACACAGGAAGCCATGACTTTGAAAGCTAAGCATAATAGGGACAGGAAAAGACAATTTCAATTCCTCTCACATTTTTTTTAACTCAAGTTCCCTAAACTTTTCATCTTTAAGGTGAAGAAATACACAAACTTTGGTTAATTCTTCAAAAATCAAATTTAAAAAAAAAACTCCCCTATGGGTCAAATTCAATATGTGTAACTATTCCCAACATGGGAAGAACCTTGTTCTACCTGTCTGTTATGCAGGTATTAAGGAACCCTAGCTAAGCTAAGGAACCCTTCAGAAAAAGATGTAGCCATTCTAACTTAGGCCATTTCCACACTGCACTCTTATAGCATAATTATTCCACTTTCAACATCCTATGGAATCCTGGGGTTTGCAGCTGGCCCCTCCCTAAACTGCAAGCCCCAGGATTCCATAGGATGTTGAAAGTGGAATAATTATGCTATAAGAGTACAGCGCGGAAATGGCCATACTCTCCAACCAATATTCTTGCTGCAATTCTGTATCACTCAGCACAGTAGAGTACTTCTGCATGTGACTTACACTAGGTTGAGCTATATACCATCTGCCCCCTGGAGTTACTGTACATCCTTTGAAGTCACCCCTGACCCCATGGCCATTCTATGCCTGGACTGGACAGGATCAGAGAAGCATCTGGCTATTTCTCTATAGCTAGATACAGATTGATTAGATCAGCACTGAGACCTGCTGGGGTCTTCTGGAGATCTCAGTGCTGCTATAATTGTTTGACATCTGGTTATGGGGGCATAGTCAGATACGTCTCTAAACCTGCCTGATCCCCATGGGGCACAGAATGGCCATGCGTGGAGAAGGATTCAAGGGTTGTCTGATGAGTTAAGAGGAGAAGGAAGTACAGTTTTGGACACTGTAGAGGGAGGAAGGGAACACCAATATCCAAAGCACCCAAAAAGGGAGGAGAAACTTACATGTAGCCATAAGGGAAACTTAACATGTGTCTATTCTTTTAGCATGATGCCAGCCTCCCTAAATTTGGATACACAGACATTCAGTCCTAGGCATTTGAGAGTCAACCACTCAGAGCCCTGAGCCTGGATAGATGATTCTGTCCATTTTGGTTCCACCTGAATTCAGTTTTCCTTAATCTCATGTTCTTTCCATTCCACATACAGAGACATTTGTGAATTTTGATAACTCCTTATCAGAAACTAATTAATTAATTAATTAATTAATTAATACCCTGCCTATCTCCCAGCACAGAACCCAAGGCAGTTTGTAACACATTAAAACAAAGTACACCTAAATGGCCATCAAAAAATTCTGTTAATACTAATTTAAAACCATTTAAAATGTACTTAAAATATAAAATTAAATAATATGTAAATATGTAAATATTAATATAATAAAAATATAAAAGCACAGCATACCCAGTTGAAAGCGCCTTCTGTCACAACTAGTTAAGAACCAAAGGCCTTCCTGAATGAAAAGATTTTTGTCTGTTGGCAGAAAGAGAGTCGACAGGGTGCCAACTGAGCCTCCAATGGGAGGGAATTCCACAGTCTGGGAACATCCACTGAGAAGGCCCTCTGCTATGTGTTCACTAAATGCACATGTGATGGAGGTGGGGTTGAAATAAACATCTGAAATGAAAGCCTGCCCTGTCTTCAATCTGGGATACTTCTAGTATCAATGGAAATATGAGCCAGAATAGAAAGATTTGGTAAGAGAAGAACACAGAGGACTACAATTCCATTCCTGGCTAGGATTCTAGCTGTCCTAGAAGGTCACTGTGATCACAAACTGTCCAGCTCTTTGCCAGTCTTGCAGTTCACATTTTGGTCCTGGTCCGAATAAGACCAAGCATTGTAATGTGAGTCACCACCCATACATTCCAAGATGGTTAGTCTCTTAGGAGGAAAGGTGATGGTGGTGTGACCACTGTTATGAACCATGAAACACTGCAAAGTTACATATGCAGTTCTAAAACAGCATTTGAAATGAAGAGCCTTAGGGCAAGGTATCTGCTTGAATCCTGACTAACACATAGAACTAGAAATAAAACCAGTGAGGGGACAAAGGAAAGAAAGGCTGTAAGAAGAAGACAACATAACAAAGTGTGTATATGTTTAAAAGTAACTTGAGAGGCCCTGCAAGACCTCTGCACAATGTGTAAGGCTTACCTACCTAAAAACAACATGGCCTTAATGTCCACTCTGTGGTGTTGTTACCTTGTAGGTCAAAGGCTATTTCCATACTACAGTTATAGTGCTTTTATTCCACTTTCAACATCCTACGGAATTCTGGGGTTTGCAGTTCAGGGAGGGGCATTTAGAATTCTCAGCCAGAGAGCTCTTTGGCCTCTGCAAATCCCAGAATTCCTCAGGATATTGAAAGTGGAATGATAACACTATAACAGTGTAGGGCAAAAATGGCCAAAGAAAAAACACCACAGAAATCCATGCCCCAAAAGGTAGCTGTTATGTTTGTCATTTCCATTTACCTGTAGTATTTTTATGTGTTTCAAAGTACTATTAGACTAACTCCAGTAAAAAGAAGGATAGTGGATATCTTCCAATATACTTATTTCTGTTTCTTTTAAGTACTCACATGTAGACACTTGGAACCAAACCTAAAGAAGCCACAAAAGCTTCTTTGATCCACAAAGATTGCAGTTCAGAGATCCCCAAAGTGGCATGTTTTTAAAGTTTTCTTCTCCTATTGTTCCTTGGCTTTATTAGCAGCTATTTGTTTTGCAAGCACTTGGGAAGTCTAGCACACAGGCTGTGGGTTACTCTTGTAACACTATTTTTCTTGGGGGACTGTAAACAAATTGACATTTCTTAAAGCTTTCAAATAAAATGAACATCTGGGCTACTGAGAATTGGCATGGAACTGGGGCAAAATGTGTGTTTCGGGCCACCTCTTTACAAAGTAGTGCCGAGTCAAAATAGCCTCATACTCTGTAACCTTCTTCACAGACTACAAAGTTGTTGTCTCTTTCTCCCTTGTTTCATCAGTACCTTGTTTTCCAGCAAATCAAATCAAGAAACTGGCAAAGTCCACTGGTGTGGGGGACTGATGGGAGAAAGCACATCTCCCTTTCCTAAGAGTTTATTGTCAGTGATGCATTTAAGTTTTTTACTCCATGTCTCAAGTCAAGTCTTAAATCTGTGAAGATACTTTCAAGTCAAGCCTCAAGACTGGAAGCCAACTTTATACCCCAACCAAAATTCCAGAATTATTCAGAATTCCAGTCAGTCAGTTCCAGTCAGGACAATTTAAGCAGAGTAAGCTCTCCACATTTGCAATTTTGCCATCTGCAGCTTCAGAAGTGGGGAATAGGATCCTATGTTACTCCCCATTACTGAAGATTCAAATGATTTAGAAGGAAGGATTCTTCTTCCTCAAGCCTGTTGCCTAACACTTTTGCTGTTCTCCTCTGAGAAATGCACCCTGCACTCTGAAAGTGACTCTTATCTTTTGCTCTTAGGAAATACTTTAGAAGGCTCTTCCAATATGCAGTGGAGACAGGCTGCTGAGCAGACCTCGAGCCTGCTTCAAGCCCATTGCTAATCTGTTTTCTGTTCCCCTCTGAGAAATGTGCCCACACTTTGGGCTTGAGACAGATCATCAGATGACCAGTAAGCAAAAAGAGATGGAGATGTTGTTCAAAGTTGCAAGGTTTCTGGATGAATGTGTTATGTTACTGAACCAACAGCAGCAAGTCAGTCGTTGAGTCGAGTTGAGTCAGTGCATGATTTATGGCCGAGTCGAGTCTGAGTCAAGTCACTGAACTGACTTAAGTCCAATCTGAATCCGAGTCTGTCAACTCGAGTCAACATCACTGTTTATTGATGTTTATTCCCTTCCCACCAGTGCCAGTCAAACACATCTTTGCTTCCTGAAGGAAGTCATAAGATAATGCCTCTTCACCCCTGTACAAATTCATATTGTAAAAGTAGAACAGACTGGCAAGTAATCATTTCAACACTGGACAGTACTACCAAAGCACCTGAGACCAGTAGAATAGGTGGAAAAGGCAGAGAGCAGGACACATGGAAAAATATACTTCTATCTACCTCAATTCTTACAACATCTGTTCAGTCATGGTTGCTGCTGCTGGTGAATTCACTGCAAGTTTTAGTCCAAATTTTAAAGAAGCTATCCAGGACACACCCAAAATAGGCTTAGCAACTTGAATGGTTCCTTCTAAGCTCAGACTAACAGGTAGAATGAAGTCAACACTTTACTGACATTAAAGCCACAAGGCCTCACCGCATCTTCTGCCTGAGGCAGTCATTTCCCTCTAACTGGAACATCCAAGTTGCAGCCCTTATAATGCAGAACATGGGTGCGCAACTCTATGGGCGCCAGGAGCCATTTTTCCCCTAGACTCCCCCACAGCTCACACCCTAACTCAAATATACAGAAAGCCAAAATACCTTCATTTTTTTCGGCATCCTTTCTCCAAATGGTTACCAGATGTAGTGTTAAATCACCTCCCAATGCTATTTTTAAGAGGCAGTGAAGACAAAAACAAAGTACTTGGGTATAGTAGGGGGTCTGGGGTGTGTGGGTGTAACTGGGTATGTCTGTGCGTTTTCACATATTTAGGGGGCTATCTGCATTGTTTAGGGGAGGGCTGTCAAAACTTCCTGAAAATTTCACAATTTCTTTTTTAAAAATATGGGTGTTGGGGAGAACTGGTGGAGGGCTTCAGAGGCCATATGCAGCCCACAGGCTACCCATGATGTAGAAGATCATTCATAGATTTCTAATAATTCTTCTTCATTGTCATCCATGCTTTTGATGATGGGTAGCATCAGCCCTGCTTACTGGACTGTTCTTCAGCCTTATAGTTCAGTGTAGCAAGAGAGTGAGCATTGCCTCTTGTCTCTGTGTGTTACACTTTGGGCTTGTGGCATATCATCAGAAACTAGAAGGAAGCATCACAGATACTTTGGTATCTATTGAAGAAGCTCTGTTTTAGACCTTCAGTTTGGCTTAATCTAACCAATACAGGCAGTTCTAATTGTCCAAATTAATGACTGGACAAAGTTCTGATTTTTTCAAAGTGTATAAATAGCACAGCATAGAGTATCTGGCCTAAACCTATTGTTAGCTCTGACTAGAATGGACTCAGTGAGTCAGTGGAATTTACCTTTGTATTGACTCAATAACTGTTTGATTGAGTTTATTGTACTTAACATGATGCCAGCCACTGTGCATTTAAAAATGTATGGTCTTTATTTTATCTCATAACTGTGCTTGCACTCCTACATAATGTCCTGGTATATCTGCCTGGAGACCGGCCATAGACAAAAGATGTTAAGTCACTACACAAGCCATCCTGATTTGTCAATCAAATAAAATCTGTCAAAATTAGGCAAGACCTTTGTTTTCATGAAGGTTACCTAAAAAGAAAACATAACGTGCAGAATACAAGAATGGGAAGAATATTGACTATGAAGACCACATCGAAATCATGGAAAATCTCATTAATATTTTAACCATGTGGCTTTAAGAATCAATAAGTCTGAACACCAAAATGGGCTTGGTGCCAGTTGTCCTTCAGTCACAGGCACCCAGAAGGGTAGATAAAAGCGACAAAATTGGATTTGACGCACACTTATTCCTAGCTGGAAAAAATGTCACGTACATCAGTGCTAAGAAAGATCTGATAAACAGGAGAGAGTAAATGGTATATCTGTAAGGCCCCACTTTGGGGGTCCCCAATATCAGTATAGTTTGGATGGGTACCATACCTAATTGGCATCATATGTAATTGGCAACACATTTTATTGGCTCTGATATCAAATTCAAGCCTGAAAGGTGACAGAGAGGTCAAACTGAGCAAAGGAAAGAATTTGACTATAAATGTGAGAAAGATAGGTCAGCTCCTAAATTCCTCCAGGTAAGACTGAGTCATTTGTCAGGCAAATACACATCATTCCTGTGGATAATAGGCTTAAATAGAAGCTGGACTTTTCCAAGGAATCCAACTGTGAGGAGCCCACTGGGACACTGATTGACAGATATTCATCCCTTGTACACCTGGATTCTTTCATCTGTCCTCACAGCACCCACAATAGACAGCTATTACAACACCCATCATGTCTTTGTCAATCAAAGCACTAAGCCCACCAACCGGCGAAAGACTCATTGTTCACAACAGGTTCCCTTTGTCTTGCCTCTGGAACCTTCACAGCCACAAGCCACTTTCAGGGTACAAATACCCCTGCTTTGAGGAGGCCCAGGGCAGTCTCTTGAAGATCTACCCGTTACTCTGTCCATCTGGCTCCTGAATGAGAACTGCCCTTAGGTCCTACCTAAGCCAAAATACATTTCTACTCCTCACTACTCTTCTGGACTGGTAATTATAAATCCCCCCAAATCCCTCAGCCTCTCTATAATTTTCCTCCCTTTCTCTTTCAGCTAGCTCTTGTGTGAATGTGTGATTGTGTGTATCTTGTGTGCATGCATAAGTGAATTCCCCTCAATAAAATCATTTTATTAGACAATTTTGCTTGGTTTTTGGCTTGGCCTGACCCCATAAGAATTGGGTTTAAAGATCTCACTTGGTTACCCTGCCTCTTGTAGTGCTACACCTTGTGTTCTGGCTAATTCCCATTCCCCAATATTTGGAGCACATTGAGGTGTCCCTTAAGGGACCCCAGAAATCAGGGTAACATATCTCTATGAGGTTTAATTTTTTTGTGTTTTTAAATTCTTCATTTATGTACTGAACCTTTGTACTCTTATATTTATTCCTTGTATTATAAGCTATATGGTAACAAGAATATATGGTTGTATAAAAAGGCAATAACAAGCATATATGGTTGTATAAAAAGGTTCTGTTTAAAAGAATGATTTCTGGACATCTGTCCTTTGTGAGTATTTAGCTGTACTGTAAGACAAGTTCGCATGTGGGAAATTTCTTTACTGTATATTCACATTCAACTGTGCTGACAAAGACAGAAGGTGTATCTTACAAAAAAAATCTTGAACTTGTACCTATCTGTCACAAATAGTCAACAATATGACAAAGCTACACAGAGACAGATTGATGAGATTGTGCAGAGCCATGGTAGAAAGTGGAAAAAGTGAGCTCCACCCAACCCAGTAGGGTATTTATGTTCTAAAGCTGAACTGCTTCACATTGAGCTTTTGCTTGCTTGCTTGCTTGCTTGCTTGTGAACCAAATTTCAGCCAAAGTTTACATTCAATTTATTTTTGGAAAGATGCATGAACTCCTTTCCTGAATAACTATATGTTAAAAATGGAATAATTAAGGAACACTTACTATATATCTTAAATTAATCTGCTTTTCAAAAATACATTCTACTAAGTTTCAAAGCATCTTTTCTGTATCTTCAAGTTGTTTCTGACTTATGATGACCCTAAGGTGAATTTCTCATGGGGTTTTCTGGGGCTGAGAGTATGTGACATGCCCAAGGCCACTCAGTGGGTTTCCATGGCAGTGCAGGGAATTGAACCCTAATCTTCAGACCACTACACCATGCTGGTTCTAGTCCCTATCAATAGTCAAGGAGCACTCCACCAAGATCTAGTGGAACATAAGAAAGTGCTTTTCATTACATCAGAAGCAAAGTAGCCAGAGCATTGTCTACACTGACTGGGATGTTCTGCATGCATAGCATGTTCTTTGAATCTGACCTATCTTTCTTGTACCAGGTAAGTATTTTGGGATATTTTTTCATATTTTTCTTACTTAAAGTGTTTATGGATTGCTTTTCTGTCTGGAAGAGCCTTCAAGGCAGCATACAGTATAAAACAACAATAATATGCATTCAACAATTGATTAAAAGTAAAATGAAAGTGCCTTATAATCAGACCAGAAAACAACACAAAAATCTACCAAAATCCACATAGAACAATAAAAATATTGTTGCACAGCTAAAGCAAGACAAAGTGGAAGCAATCTAACCTTCATTGGAAAGAAGTTCCATGCTCCAAGCAACAAAAATGGTCTTCTCTCCTGTATCCACCCATCCATCTAAACTCACTTGATAATGAGACATATATTAGAAGACCTGGAAATCTTGCAATATAGATCTGAAGATGATCACAAAGTTCAGACAGGCTCTTATGCTTCAGATATCCTTGTTGTAAGAGCTTTAGCATCTTAGGCGTCAAATAGTACCCTGAGTTACGTTTGAAATCTAATTGTAAGTCAAGTGTGGTAGGCACAAGACCTGTGCTAAATGATGTCCAATTTCTCCATTGATTTCTATAGACAACTGTCACTTCCATTTCAAAGTAACTTCTCATATTAAACCAGGAACTGAACTTTTTAATATAGCTTCAACTAGGCACCAATGCTTTCCTTCTCTCCTCCCCTATGCTGCCACTAAAATCAGCCAAACAGGAAATGCACTCTCACTCACACAGGACACAGGTGTTGGATAAGAAGGGACACTTTATAAAGTATACATTCAAGAGCATCTGAATTTTCAAAATAGGATGTATCTAAATATGGTAGGGACTACACAGGTCTACTATTCAGCATGTCTTGGGTAAGCCAAATAGTATGATGTCAGCCAACCATCTTGCCATCAAAAGAACAGTTGTTGCTGCGATGGTGGTGGTGGTGGTGTGCCTTCAAGTCATTTCTGACTTATGGTGACTCCAAGGCAAAATTATAATAATGTTCTCTGAGGGCTGAGAGTGTATGATGCACCCAAGGTCACCCAATCAGTTTCCATGACTGAGCAGGGAATCAAACCCTGGTCTCCAGAGTCATAGTCCAATGATTGCCCCAAGCCAAATCTCCCCAGGAGGGATCATGACCTAGGCCAAGTCCAAAAGCTGTTTCCCTATCCACCCTTGAGCCTTTTCACAAAACAAAAGAGAGAGAGAGAGAGAGAGGGAAAAGAATCCACTTCTATTCAAAAGTTAGTCACCATTTCTTTTGCGGAATACCACCCCTATTCACCTGCTACAGTAGCTAATTATTTAAAGGCGCCACCCCTGCCAATTGCCCCACAATTATCTTCACGCTTCAGAGCAGAGCCAGCAAAAATACTTTCCCAGCTGAAACATTTGAGAAGGCCAATGGCCGTACCTAGCCACAAGACAACTAAATTATCAGAGTTCAACTCCCTGCACATACCTTTCTGCCAGCAAGTGAAGGAAGGCGATAGTACTTGCCCAAGAGGAGGAGGCAGGGAGGTGTCCAATGCAAACAATCAAGGAGAAATGTTGAGCCAAGCCGAAGTCAAGGCCAAATCCAAAACGTCCATAATGCCAAAGGTCAGTCCAAAAGGGTCAGGAGAGCCAGAACACAAGGCTTGTGGGAACTTTATTAGTGATTTGCTACAAGCATGCCGACAGACTTATAAGCTAACAAAAACAGTTGTTACTCATCATTGTTTTGTTTACTCAGCCTTGCCCAAACAGCTCCCCTCTGAGCTGCTCGTTTCTGTCTCCTCCGTGATAGGAGACTGTGGGAAAAGGTGGTTCTAATTCCTCTAAATCATTGCTGGTCCCCTCTCCCACTGGCACCAGTTGCAACAACTCTGTTTCAGCTTGCCTTTCAGCTGATGGGGGTGTTTCCAACATAGTTTGGTCTATCACTGGCTCTGTTTCTGACACAATCAATTTGCTCATCGACCTCAGAGCCATCATCTATCACATAAACAAAGCTTGTTGCATTGGCCATTACAGAGGAAGGGTGGCTTGAGCTAAGATCCAAAGAGGCCAGAAGACAGAGGCCAGAAGACTCATTTAACTCACAATGATGCACTCTATCCCTGGACATCATGGCACAAGTCAGAAGGATCATCCTCCTTCCTCTTCCTATGGGGTGGTAGTAGTGAATAGCAGCTATGGACCACAGCCACCTGGTGGTTGAGCATTCATGTGGCTGAACATTCATGTGTGGTCAGTTCCCACAGAATGCTGACAGGCTGTTGAAAGGAAAAAAATAAACAAATAAAAACTTTTTGGTGAAGGAATGTAACTGAGTGTTTGGAAAAAGAAGACAAGGGAAGGGACTCTTAAAGTGGCATGCCTGTTTACTTCCTCTCTTGCCAGCTGGCATCCACCTGCTCATTTCTTCATACCTCTGAAGGAAGAATGCTGAACTACCACTTCCCCAACATACATATGTAAAACTCTTCCTTGGGAAAGTGTCATTTCCAAATATTAATAATGAACTTCAGAGAAGAGGACTTGCACTTCAGTAGCCAAAACAAATCTATCTATGTACAAGGAGGTATCAGAAGGAGCCCCAAATTTTGCAAACATAATAATAATAATATAAAAACTTTAGATTTTGAGGGAGAACCACTCAAATCAGTCCAGTGACATTCAGCTGTGTTTGATGGCTAGAAAAAGATTGATCTGCTCATCTCATTTTTGCCAGCATTTTAAAAGAAACATCTCAACTTATTTACATCCTATTTAGGGAGAAATTTTCAGATTTTGGTGATATGCCTGTCAGGGAGGGAAAGTCACAACCCCCATTCAGGAGCAAAAATAATTCATATGAGTACTCAGAGATTTACAGCTGGACTGTGTAAAAAGCCAAGTGTAAAAAAGCCAAGTGTAAAACCATAGATCTTTACACAGATAGTTGAATCTGTCTTTTTCTCCTTCTCCCATGTTGGAATTTCAAATTTTCAAGGTTTTCTATCAAGTTCATGAATAAACTTAAGAACTTCTGGAAAAAGAGGCCAAAGTCATAGGGGAGAGATGTAATGGAGCCACCAGAATACTGAACAGATGTGCCTACTTTGTACTGTTGGGCAGCAGATCCCACTCATAAGTGAATCATAGAATGCTAGAGTTGGAAGAGATAATGATATAATTGCTTTCTAAAACGGAGGAAAAAAACATAACCATTTAACTCCTTTCGGTATTCATAAGACTTCAAACTGTTTTTGTGGTCCTGACAGTTTATGTAACTGCAAATCTAATTTGCAAACACCAGTTTAAATCAACTCCTTGGTATATCCCATCTGTCACCATGTCAACTGCTTAATTTCCAACAACACCTTGGTTTCATGCCTACCAACTCCCTGTGCTACAAATGATCCAATACACAATGCAATTTAGCTGAAGCAGGTAATTGTTCTTCATTTTAGTTTGTTAAGAGCTGCTTTTCTTTATTGATTTTAGGATGCACCTAAACTGTCACTGTACTTTTTACAACAATTTGAATCTGCTTCTATTGATCAAATAACATTGCCTTCTGGCAATACCCTCTATGCAAGGAAAACAAAAGCCTGGCACATCAAAAAAATGCATAGTGGAAAAACTACATGTGTTCTGGAAATGAGCCAAGAGCTAGTAAATTCACCACTTGTAAGCCAGGCACAAAGTAGATTAGAGCAATGACGATAAAGCTTTACTATACTGCATGCTCAATTTTCTATCCCTTCTTCAGCAACGGAAAACTGACCAAAGCTATTGAAGATATCCCACAAAGTGCACTCCCAATTTCTAATACATACGGAGACACCAGATGGAGAAAAGAACAAGGATCCTTCACCCTCAATAGGGGTCGAGAAGAAGTAATTTCGCCAAGCATAGCTCATCATGCAAGCTCCCACCTGCTGATACTTCCATGTTTCAAAGAACTATTTAAAGTGCAGGAATCCTGTCCCCCTTTGCCATCTGGACACCCTTTGATATGTAATTGGCCGAGTGAAGTGCATACTGATTCCACAGACCTCGGCCCGCTGTTTCTTTTCTATGTTTGTTCATAACAAACTTCCTCTTTGAATATTTAAATAGTTTGCATCTCAAGTTGGAACACCAGTCCTATCTGTGCACTTGGTTTTAAAGGGCTGTGTGGGGAGAAACATTGACAAGTACATTGTATCAGGATGTCTGTTTTGAAGATTATGGTCATGGGATGAAAGACGGTGTGTGTTGTTCTGGATACAATTCCTACTCAGTTGTCCCATTGGCCTTCCAGGGGCCAGAAATGCTTAAAACATACAATGCAATGCAGTGTTGGCCTAAATATTCTAAAGGCATCAATTCTTATTTGATCATGGAAGCTAAGCAGGATTAGCCCTAATTATTACTTAGGCCCTTTCCACATGCGGGGCGGGTAAACGGGGGGTGCACGCAGGGACGGATCTTACCGCAAAATGGGTCGTTCCGTCCCCGCGGGGAGTGCGCGTTCGCCGCTCCAAATGGCGGCGAATTTCGGCGGCGCTAGGCGGTGCTCAAAATGGCGGCTGCCAGCTTCCAGCAGCGCTCTGCCAATCAGGGCAGCGCACCAGCTGGAAGCCCGCCCCCGGACAGCTCTGCAGAGACACGCTAACGCGTCCCTGCAGTTCCAAATGGGGCGCGGCAACGGGGCAACACACGCAAGTCACATAAAAACCACTTGAGAAGTGGTTTTTATAAGACTCGCAGCGCCACCCCTGTGGCCGCGCAAGGGCGGTTTGAGGTTTAGAACCTCCCATTTGCGAACCGCCCTTGCGCGCCTCGCGGTGTAGAAGACCTCCTGGGGAGGTCGCCCTAGTGCGAGCAATATGCCCGTGTGGAAAGGGCCTTAGATGGGGGGCTGGCAAGGAACACCAGGTACTGTAGGTTATATTTCAAAGGAAGACCCTTTCTGCATGCGGTTATTAAGGTGGGCCAACGCATCTTCCCACAGAAGTCTTCTGCATGTTGGAGCGGACTAGGTTTGGTTTATTTATCTTCATTCCGCACATAATTCTGACTAAATGTGCCCCCATGTGGTGGTAAAGCGTGCTATTTGAAAACCAGAAGAAATGGGTTTTCCAATTTTTACCAGATTGATCTGATTTGTACTTTCACAGTGGTGCAGACACGTACATTCGCACCAATGTGAATTGGTGGTCAGAGGAGGGCTCATGGGAGGGGATTGGGTAGTATGGACTTATGCACGTCTGCACGTCCGCAGTGACGTACTAAACCATGCAAAAAAAAAAGGGGGTAATCACAGCCGACAGGATGGGGTGAGGAGAGTAGTGGGAGTGGCCACAGTGGAGGCAGTGTGGATTCATGAACTCGCACTCCTCCGAATCAGAATGGAACATATGCAGTAGCTAAGCGGAAAGAAATGAAGGAAAGTCCGCCTTGTTTCGAGCCCAGAAAATCCGGTAAGAAATGGCATGAACCAATTCACCAGCCTCGTGCGGAAAGGGCTGAAGATGCTGCCAAAGCCTCCTCTGAGTATTTCTTGCCAATAAATAAATAAATAAATAAATAGATAAATAATCAATCCCTATGGGGCTTTCTGCACTACACTGTTCTAGTGCCATTATTCCACTTTGAATATTCTATGGGTTTTCAGTTTAAGGAGGGGCATTTTGAATTCTCAGCCAGAGAGCTCTTTGGCCTGAGTAAACTGAAAACTTCAGAATTCCACAGGATGTTGTGTAACTGGTAGTATAACCAATCGCAGTACAAACACCCAACAATTTAAAAGATTAAAGCTGAATGTTTTAGT
Source organism: Iguana delicatissima (assembly GCA_948472985.1). Classification (NCBI taxonomy): domain Eukaryota; kingdom Metazoa; phylum Chordata; class Lepidosauria; order Squamata; family Iguanidae; genus Iguana; species Iguana delicatissima. Next base: position 5,849 of record CAOKZL010001925.1, on the reverse strand, counting down.
ATATTTTCTTTTAAGAAATAACACTGTTATTTGTGTACTCATTAACACAGAGAGACTTCTTTTAGACACCTGGAGACATTCCCTACTATTTTCACTGTTTGAAGCAAATGGGAAAATTCTGTGAGAGGTTATTGCTGCTATTTGTCATTACCATTCAAATTAGCTTTCCATACTTCCTGATATTGCAAATCCCAAAACTCTGTCAGAGCCCAGAGTTCTAAGAAAGATTAGAATTCACCCATGAATATTTTATGTCCTTTGCTGGTACTTAAAAGGCTAGGAAAGTGAGCAGTAATACAAATATATCTATCAGGAGCCCATCAGAATATTCTTACAGCAACACTCAGATTTACCACTTTCTCAGAAGTGGCACAATGCAGTTCAGAATTATGCAATGCAACATCCTGTGGACAGCCTTGTCCCATCTTTTTGATCTGCTATAGTGTCCTGAAAGTCCTGTCCCTGGCATCAGTAGATAGTTTGTAAAGAGCAGACCTGGAAAAGAATTCCTTCCCTGAGCTGAGACAGTGCTACTCAGTGTGGTGGTCCCTGGACCAGTGCTATTCCATGAACCATCACCTCTGAGTCCCTGGAGAGCTTACAGGGAATAAATAAATAATTGTAGCCAATGAGCAGAAATGTGGTATCAGTCTATGGCACCCTGGAGAATGAAACTGCCAGCTTCCCAGATCAGACAGTTTAAGAAGCACTGAGTTGGGAGACAGATCTTGGCTAGAAGTATCAGTGGTCTGACTGAGCATAAGGCAGCTTCAAATGTTTGCTTCAAATCAACTTGCTTTAACAGCATCAGGTGGACTTTTGCAGGCCTCCTTATCTGACTGCTTCAATCACCTTTACATGTATTGGGTATAACCCACTGGATGTTAACAGCATATCACAAGAACCTTTGATTTATTAGCAATGGGAATTACTACAGCCTGAACTTTGGATGAATCAAAACCCTATTATTTACCCCTATACTTTATTAGCACATCAAGCAAATACTAGTCATTGTAACTGATCCATATGATTCACTGTGGATGTTATTAACCTACTTTTAACTATAATATGTCAAAAATCAAATTACTCTTAATTGGTCTTGGGACGGGAGAGCCTACCAGCAATTGCAAAGGGGAAAGGCAATATGGGAGAACAGATTGTCATAGACTCCTATGAAATCACTGTGAAATCATGATTTTCTGTATTATTAAAACATTTTCTCCCCATTCCACACCAAAGAGACATCTATAAGCTAGTAGTCTTAACACAGTAGACAAGGAATGACTGACAGAGATTGGCAATAAAGAAATTCTGGGAAATACTTGTTCATTTACTGCCATGTTAGTCAGTGGAACTTTCCCTCAACTCCAATGTACAGTTCCACAAAAATGAAGACTTACAAGAAGGATGGCTTGTATGCTGAAGATAGCCAACAGAAAATACTGTTTAAATATGTCTTAATTATTTCACCTAAAGCAAGCTATAACCAGGATCTCATTTCTAAACTATTTTATTAGATTATACTGTGGTCCTGTTCAGTTATCATCCCCTTCTGGCAGGAAGTAATGGAACATATCAGCTTTGTATCAGAGACTGCATTGGACTTTTATGCACAACTTACTCTTAGAACATCTGCAATCTGAATGGAACATTGGCAATGAACACAGATAGACCAGGCTTTTATGAGAGCCTTAGCAGTCAAGCACATTATTTTTCAGAGATAGGAATCCAAAGCCACATCATACATAGAATGCTGGATAGAAAACCTTACATAGCTCACCAGGAGAGAGAAAAATAGGGTTCCGCATGACAAGGACAAATAAACAAAAATGTAAGTATATATTTCATTTTCTTGATACACTTTGAAGGTTGTTAACACAATGTTACCCAAATCCTCCTCACCTAATATCATCTTCCCCTTACCCCACCCATTGTCTAGTCTATGTGCATGTACCTACTGCAGTGATGTCTCGTTTGTTCATATATATATATGTATATATATATATGCATTCTGGAAATATCTGTTATCAATACTCATTTACCAGCAATAAAAATATGAAAGATGGTTTCCTCAATAGAATTTCCATCACAGCATTATTACCTTGCTTGAAAGGGAGTAGACATATTAGTGAAAATAGTTTCGTTTGGCCTTCTAGCCATACATTTCTCCATTTCAAGATAGATTGGGGGGAGAGAGAGAGAGATCCTTAATTGAAAAATAACCTTCATTTAACACCTTTCTTTTGAAAATGGAAGAACTGTACTTTTAAGCTTAAATACTGGATTTAGAAGAATGTGCGTCAGGCACTCAAGTCAGATAGTGGCTGGAATGAGAAAGTGGTGCAAAGCTGTTTCATTAGAAAGTCTGATTAATAACTCAATGTCCTCAAATCTTGGACAGAAGACTCATTTCATTTCAACGTACAATATCCATTAAGTTTTAACGTAGCTGGATTTAAATCTTTGGATATATTTTTTCAACAGACAGCAGAAAAGAGGAGGAGAGAGGATGTAGGAGGGGGAGAAAAGCGTATATCAAATGAAAGAGTAACAAACCTTAAAAACTATAAGATGGATTCCTGTTAGTGACATCCACAGGCAATATACCTGTTTACGTCCTTTTAAGGCTGTTCCTGATGGTGACATCTAGCACATTGCATGTCAACCCCACAGGCATTAAACCTACCTTTCTGCTACCAGATCACTCCTTCATGGCCATTTAGTGGTCAGAGAAGGTCAAGAGGTGACCACATAGCCACTTACGGTGTTTCTGAAGTTTGGTAGATGAAGAAGGCTATATCTTCTGAGATGTGTGTGTGGGTCCTTCTGAAATCTAGGAGGAAGATATTTCCTTCTATTTAGTCTGGCTGCATGGACACAGCCAGCCAGAGCTTGGGTATCCCCTGCTGTCTTCTGATCACCAAAGGACATTTATTTATGTTGATTTATTCATGTTGATTTACCATTTAGCAATTGATTTAGTGGCTCTGTTCTAGTTGGGACTAGCTATTGGATTTAGATCTTTGGATTTGTGCTGTGTCATTATTTCCATGGTAAATTTTCTCCCGTTTGAATCATAGAATCAGAGAGTTGGAAAAGACCACAAAGGCTATAGAGTCCAACCTCCTGCCATCAAAGGATCCCCCAACAGATGTCCATCCAACCTCTATTTAAAAACCTCCATTTAAAAACCTTCAGAGAAGGAAACTCAACCACACTCTGAGTCACCATATTCCACTGTTGAACTGCTCTTACCATCAGAAAACTCTTCCTAATGTTTAGACAGAAACTTTTTTCTTGAAATTTGAAGCCATTGCTCCATGTCCTAGTCTCTGGAGTAGCAGAAAACAGGCTTGCTCCATCCAATTTAATGTTCAAGGCAGAACCTTAGCCATGAATATTTCACAGTGACATAATTTAATTTGAAAGGATGGGGAGATGAAAGCTTGTTTGTTTGCTTATGCACACATACATATGTGCACACGCATGCACACATACATTTTTTCAGCACATGGCACCTGGGGAGAAAGTAGTACTGCTCTTGCTCTAAGATTGCATTGTTTGAATGCATTCTATCTGTTCTAAAGCAGATAAGAGAACACACCACTGTCAAAACTTTTTTTTTTCCAAAGAAAAAGAAAGGAACAACACTGAGCTTCTCTGTTTCCCATGCTGTGACACGATGTGTTAATAATTGCTAGTGCCTACTTCCCTAAAGAAAGTAATACATAAAAATATGAATTGTGTTCAGCTCAAGCTAGGCAGTGCTTCAGTAAATACTGTAATGAAAACCTGGTTGACAACGATGGATGTAAAATGCTTTTCTTACTATGGGATGTGTCACTGTGCAAGGCTAATGTCATTAATATACATGCACTGCAGTGGCTCATTCAGTTCTGAGGCTTTTCTTTGCCCATTTTTATTTTATTCTATTTGAAATTGCTGTAATATTTCTCATTCTTTACGTGCTCTTTTCCTTCTGGTAATCAAAAGACCAAAGGACAATTGTAAAGTTGTGATACCTAAATCTAGGATGGAGAGTGAATAGCCTTCCAGTTGGCAATGGACTGAAACTCTCATCAGCACAAGCCAGTGTAGTTACTGATGAGGGATGAGAAGTGTTGTCCACGCCATCATCCCTACGGGCTGGCCTACACAAAGCAAAGATGGTGTCCATTAGCATTCATAGGTGAATGGTGACTGGAATGTAAGAAAACATGGCTGCCCAGCAGTGGCCAACCACACATGATTCAGCAACCTTATCGGTTGGTATCACGTCCAATCAGATCAGTACCACGTAGGCATGGATCACAGAATCATGGAATCATAGAACTGGAAGAGATCACAGGGGCCATCCAGTCAACCCTCTGCCACATAGGAACCCACATCAAAGCACTCCCAACAGATGGCCATCTAGCCTCTGTTTAAATACCTCCAAAGAAGGAGACTCCATCACATTCTGACGCAGCATATTCCATTGCTGAACAGCTCTGAGCATCAGGATGTTCTTCCTGAGGTTTAGATGGAATCTTTTTTCTTGTAGTTTGAATCACTGCTCCTTGTCCTAGTCTCTGGACCTGTGGAAAAGCAGTGGAGCTGGCTTTCTCATACTACCCAGCCTAGAACAAAGTGTCAACAGACTACACTAGGTGTTCTACTGCTAGCAAACAAGCAACCATACTCCCGCATGCAGTAAATTGTTTAGAGATTGGAACACCTCTTAGAAAGGGTATCAAGCTCTCTTGCTTTGCACCTGGCTCTTGTTTGTGGCCTCTTCCTACTGAAAGCCAAAAGCAGAGTATCCACTCCAGAAAACATTCCTTCAGCCAAGCAGGATTGAGTGGGGACTGGATTAAAAATGGATTGGAATGCACCTGATTATTAATTGCATAGGTAACCCATTTTTCTCCAGGCTAAACGCAGGGACAATGTCAGCTGCAGCAATAAGGCATAGTCCTATAAATCAGACTTCATTGGGAAATGGCACCTCAAATACCTTAGGGCCTCAGATATATCAGGTGCTATCAAGTAAATTAGGATAGTCAATACGCAGCATTAGATCTGAAGATGCAGATTTTTGACAGACATATTGCAAAATCAAAAGAATGGATATCATCCCTCCCCAGTTATTTCTTTTTGCTCTAAAATTTCCAGCCCAATTGGTCATACAGAATATGTATATACACTCACTGACTGAAGATAGTTCAATGTGCTGGAGGGACAGAATGGGGAAAGACTGGTTCAGTGCCAGAGCAATTCCCAATGGAAACTGATACTACTCTCTGTCCTTTTTTTGTTCCTTATTTGTTTATTCATTGGCTTTGTTCACAGTTACTATCATTGCTGTGTAGCTAAATCTGATTGCCTATATATTATTTTAATTGCATCCTGTTCACTGTGAGGCCCTTGATTTTGGTGGGATCACCCATATGATTAACCTAGGAAGCAGGAAGGTCAAAGATGCATTGCTACCTGAAGGGCTAGGGTAACCAAAAGGGATTTCTACATATTTGGGACTGAATGAATTTGAGAAAGAAAGGAAAAATCTGAATGTGAGAGGAACCAAAACTCATACTCATTCACTAAGTCTAGGGCTCTGAGCGTTTAGCTCTTAAAAATCTGAATTTGGATCCCTGTGATTTCAACCATACCAGTGCTTAGTTGGGATTGATGTGTCTCTTTTTCCTAAGAGGTTTTTTTTTCGTCTGAGAAACTGCCATTGCCCCCATTTGACAGGCAGTTACAATATGCTAGGAATAGTTGTATCTTTTGATTTGGGCCAGTGTGGAGAAGGAACTAGGATAGTGTAGATAGGAAAACTGACAGATTTCCCCGTACCTAGTTTCTAT